>VZRL01002956.1:418000-441369 GCA_013397895.1 Origma solitaria
GTTTTTTCCTTTTTTTTTTTTTTTTTTGGATGGGGTTTTTTGTTTGTTTGGGGTTTGGTTTGTTTTTTTTTTGTAATGGCTGTTTGAGGAGGCCAGTGGCCTTTTTTTTCATTTATTTCACACCGCAACAAAACTAGTAGAAAATGTCATCAGAAAGACTATTAGACACTATAAATGTTTTCATTTAGGAGCCAGAGCATGCTCACATCTGTCCCAGCAGAAGTGCAGATGAGCAGCACCTTCACAGGATGCCCATGTGGGTAAACTGATAATCTAGACACAGAAGCCCTGGATTCAGTTTCCAGCTCTGCTGCAAACTTCCCAGCACAGCCTTGGTTGCCTTACTAAATACCTCTGTGCCTCAGCTGCCACTTTGTGGAAGTGGAACTACAACCTGTCTTGTACTAAACTGAAAGCTCTTCACACAGAAGTTCTCCCCTGCATTTCTGTGCCTGGGTGTACACAAAGACACTCCTAAAAGGTTTCTGGAAGCTTTTTAAATAGAAAATAATTGAAATGTGGTTTCAAAAATAAAATCACACTTGCAAATATTTGATTTTTATTCACACAGAAAAAAGAGAAAGTAATGGAACTTCTTCCTTTAAAAATGGCACCATTCTATACATTTCTAATAGGTTCCCATTCCACTGGAGACTTTCACGTGTGCCAGAGATCTGCACGCTCTGGAAAGGAGTTTCAGCAGGTGAACAGGCAGTTCCTGAGTACTGATGCTGTTGGACTGAAGTGAACTCAACTATTCCACCAAGTCCTACACAACACAGAGGAAAATTTGCTATAGGCACACACTGAGCACTGACGTAAGGTTGGAGCTTATTCCCCAAATTACCAATACAGCCCCTGGAAATCTTTAAGACTCCTGAAACATCAGACTCTTCCATGTTTTTGAGGACTTTCTCCCATCCTAAATCCAACCACTTCCACGTATGCAGCCAACTGGTTTCTGAGGGAACACCAACAGCCACATTTTGTCTTGTGTCACAATAGAAACACATGTCCTCAAAATGCTGCCATCAGTCCTGCTCCAAACCCTTAGTCACTATTTTTACAAATCCAAATCCAGAGAAGACCATAGTCAATGTAACAATGGAACTGGATTTGCATATTTAGCGGCACCTAAAAAGCAATAACCAAATTAACTCACAGCTACCATTATTTGCCAGCTCAGCACAAACGTTTGACATTCCTAACAAAAAAAAAACGAAAACAACTAAATATTTTATACTGAAGAGTGCCTCAGATTTTAATTAATTTTTAGTCTTTGAACTTTGCAAACAGCTACTTGTAACAGAGGCCATTTAAAATCGTGGTGTTGATCTAGAAATCAATGTGCTTTCACAAAAGGCAAGTCATTAGCAGCAAACATTCATAACTGCCAGGTTTTCCACATCCAAGAAGAAGCACCTGGAGGCTACTGAAGCAAACAGCAACCACAGAGATTTTAAATTGTGGCAAGATGATCAAAATTAGCTCAATACAGTATTAAAAAAAAAATAAACCTGACCTTCCTCAGAAGACTTCAGTATGTCCAGAAATCACAGCCTGTATCTCTTCTCCCCTAAATTACTTTAAAAATCACAGCCTGTATCTCTTCTCCCCTAAATTACTTTAAAACAGGTGTTTTGGGTTGTGAAATCTCTGAGGAAGCCTGAGTGTGCTGGGAGAGGCACTGGCACTGCCCAGAGCAGAAACTGCTGACAAGTTGCAGCCCAGCTCTGTAGGACACTTCCTGAGAGCTGCTACACATCCCCAGCTCCCTGCAGGGCACAGGAGGATGAGGATGGGAGGATGTCATCCTCCTGATGCTTGACATGGACAAGACCAAACCTGGGGCAGTGGACAAATCTATCCTGCACCTTGGAGTGCCAGACCAAGATCCATTTGAAGAGATGCAGGGTGTATGTATTTCAAATCTTTCCAAAGTGTCACTTTAGTTGAGTGTACAGCTCAACCCTCCAATTGTACTTACTGCTGGGTCCAGCTAGGCAGCAGAAAATTTCTTGCATTACCAGAATGTGCTCAGGAAGGAACTGAAGCTCAGAGAGATACTTGGGTGTCTACAGAGAGATACTGGTCAGTGCCAGTGCAAGAACTACTGAAGCAAAGACAAAACTTCACAGGACTTCATTTGGACACCAAGTCCTTGCTTTCAGCCTGCTAAAATAATAAACAGTCTATGAAACAAGCCACAACAGCAATACTACACTTGAGCAAATCACATAACTTCCAGAAAATTAATATTTCTACACAGATACTGTGTCTTAGCACCACCTAACTATGCAGAGATTCAAGAAGTTTAGCAAGGGGCCCTTTCAACTATGTAAGTCACAGCCAAATAAAAAACCAAAAATCAAACGCTCTCTGGTGAAGAATCATGCATTCCATCAGGAATGAGATTAGCCTAAGATGTGAGAAAAACTGAAGCTATTCTGGCTTTGAGGAGGTATCAACACTGTGGATGAGAGTTCACAGATGAGTGAGTACAAAGAAACTGTGTGGGAAGGAACAAGAGCTTGCACAGCACACATCTTTCAGCTCTGTCAGACTCCAACTACAACTCCAGCATCAACAGACACCCCATGGATTTCACACCACTTGCTGAAGGTCTATGAAACTGTAAATGACCACACTGATTGCACCAATATATACATAAAAATCCCCATTTCTGGGAGACAGAATAGGGGCAATACTCCTAATTTGATTTTTTTTGGTGATTATTTGTGTAAAAATTGAAGTGTAATTTAATATTAGTTACTAACATAGTTATAAATAGTTAACTGCTACAGAACATTGTGTGAAAGAAAGGAACCAAATGGAGAGATTTTAGGTGACAGGTGCATGGGATTCATCCATTCTGTGGCATGCTGCAAACCTATCAGTAAAATACCAGGATGTCAGGTGTTTGATGGTTGTAACAAAGCTGCCATTGCATTACATGAGACATTGCTGATCTTTGCACCATATGCTGCAAAATAATAATGCCCAGTTCTGCTTTCCTAAAGAATAGTTTGGGATGAATGAAAGCCCTTATCCTGCACAGGGCTCTGATTTGCCAATCCATCACTTGAGGAAACAAATAATTTATTTTTGTGAAATTAGTTTTAGCTCAGCTAACTCATCCCTTTAAAAACAGGAAAGGAGGCTCAGATGCCTTAGGTGACCACCTGAAGTACTCATAGCATGAAACCCCCAAAACAATGAAGGGGTCTTACACCACCAAAGGCCCAAGTCAACAAGCAGCAACCAGGATATTCTTTCCAAGTCACGTCAACACTGGCCCTCTCTAAACTTTGTTCCTCCCTTTCTTTGTCACTGTCACAACTAAAGTAAGCTTTTGTATAGCTACCAAGGGGTCACTTGCTCTGCTGCCCTTACTCAGAGTTAGTAGCTAGACGGAGGACATAGTGAACTCGATGAGAACAGTCTTTTAGACCTCTGTGTGCAGCACACTACCCCTGTGGCCTTAACTTGGGCTGGCAAATCGCTCTGCATGTAAATAATAACACCAAACCAAAGTCCTGCAGGTTCCAGAAAATATTTGCTTCATTCATGAGGTTCTGAGAGTGGCTTCGTCCAAGAAGCAAAGCCAGCCTAGAGCTTCGGAGCAGAGGAAAGTGGAGTGCTTGGCTCAGTCAACACCAGGGGGTTCCCACTGCCACCCAGACCTCAGGAGGGAATTAAAAACCTGTTCCATTTCAAAAATTTACCACCTCGTGCCAATTCCAGTTTGAAATGCAAAATACAGCTTGACAATACCTCTGTGTGTTACTTTGAACCTTCTATGCAATTTCAACAAAACTGGACAGAAGGGTTGATATCCTGAGGATATTAAGTTATCAGCAAGCTTCACAAAAATGAGAGGTTCACTATTTGGACTAACTGAAGGTCAGGCACCACAGAGCACCACCTCAATGAGCTCTAGAGAATTAATATTTGAGTACAACTTTGTATGCCCCTGTCTCCATAAAACCTTGAACCAGTGTGCCTCTTCCTTAAAGAACCAATATAAGGCACAAAGCCATCAAACTCCAGTGTTCACAGTGTTTATGCTCACAGAACAATGTATAGAAGAAAGCAAAAATGCCACAGGAACATAAGGCCCAAATATCACCTGCTCTGCATTTGAGCAAGTTGAGACCCACACCATTTTGGTAGCCTGACTTAACTGAGCCATATTTCTAAAATGTTTCGAAGGTCAACAATAGAGAAAAACTTCCTGCAATTTCCGTTTAAAAAAGCAAAACAACACCTATTATAATTCAATTTCCACACATGCATAACTTGGCCTTGGAAACACACGTTTGCAGAATTAATTCTGACTCCAGGTTCCCAGTCAGATGAAACATCTCTTTGCTTTCCTTTGCTTTGCAGCACCAATGTTTCACCCTCGTGTGAAACCTTCCAGGCTACTGCTTGACCTTTGCTTGACCACTGGGGGTTTTCTTAATCTGAGTGAAACCCTTCCGTATGTTTGCGGATCTCCCGGAGCGGATGTAAACACATTTTCCCATTTTAAACCCACACTGTCTCAGCTGTCAAGGATTGATCTGTAGCCCAAGGAAGGCAGCGAGAACTAGTCTAATTCATTAGGAAATCCAGTCAAATCCAGCCAAATCTAGGCTACATGCCAGGGACCTTTCCATTGAGTTTGAAATGGCTTTGGGTCTGGCCCTGCCTTTACGGGTGTCAACAACACTGACTAAATCTGAAAAGCAAAGAGGAATACGGTGAAGTACTTGGGAAAAAAAGTCACTTTGAACATGTTCCTCAGGCAATTTCTTCAAATTTATTACATTTTAATGAGCACCAGTCTGACTGTCTGTTGTCCCTTCCCAACCAGAAAACTGTAGGGGCTGCTGGACTAAGGCCAACCCTGAACCCCAGGAACTTCCCTGACCAAGGAGCTGGGGACAGGGACCAGAGGTGCTGCTGTGATCAGTCCCTCTGAGACAACACACCACAGGATTGCAGCTACAGACAGCTTCCAACAGAAGCCTTCACTTAGTCTGCTTTGTCAGGAGCACTGGGAAACTGCTCAGAACTTTTGATAATCCAATGCTGCATCATTTGCTGCACAGCAAAACGCACACGTGTTGAGCCAGAAAAGTGTGGCTGAACACACTGACAGTTCTTCGAGCAGAACTGTGCCTCATGGAACTGCTCACAGCAATGAGCACACCAGAGCCAAGGCATCTACAGAGGTAGAACTGCACTGAAACCCTGAATCCCTGTATTCCTTAAAAGCTTCTGACTGTAATCCTGTAGTGTTAGCTTTATATGTGCACAACATTTCCTACCCCACACTATGGTTAGTGGAGTTTCATCTTGAAAATTACATTTTGTTGCATCATCTATAGACTCTTTATACTTGGAAGGATCCCATCTCCAAAGCAATTCACATCATACTGCACAGATACAAAATTCCAGAATGATGCAACAGAATGTTTACTTCTAACTACTAACTGGTCTAAATAAAATCAGAGGGAAAAAACAAAAAAAAAACCAAACCAAACCAAAATAAAAAGTCTGACGCAAACCTTCCTTCAGTTCTTTCAGACCGTGAAAAAAGTGAACTGAATTCTGTTAAAATCCCACCTTTACTCAAACTGAGTCAAGCTCTCCAGGAGTTCACAACATTTTAAACCTGCAGAAAATATGATCCATCCCTGAGATGTTCTTGTGGATTCAGATGCCCCATTGGTAAAAACAAGATTACAGGACGGCAAAGAGCAAATTTCAAGTAACCTCAACCCCTGTATGTATTGTGATCAGTATAAAAGCAGTTCTACATTACAGCACCCCACCAGCTTCTGCAGTTATTCCTGCTGTACACCAGAATCAGTCTCTATATTATGCTCTCTGCCTCAAAACTTCATAAAAGACCTAGTCAGAGAGTTAAACTCAACGTGTCCTTAAAAAGGCAGTACCAGAACCTGGATAGCCAATGAAAAAAAAACAACCAAAATAAAAATCAAAGCAACTGTGTATTATAAACCCTAACCACATAGTTCTGTGAATTTTACAATGCAGTAATCAAGAAACAACTGGATGTGCCACTTGGGGCCATGGTGGTGCTGACAAAAGTTGGAAACAGTAATCTTGGAGCTCTTTTCCAACTTAATTCATTCTGTGATTCTATGATTTTATGATTATCAGCCACATCATGCCACATGCTAAAACAGCTATGGTAGGGGAGATAGTTTGAACTGGTTCTTTCCCTGTACTAATTATTTTTAACCAATAATTTTTAATGTTTTTGTAGTTCTTTACACTTTCAGATGGCTAGAGAAATATTAACCAGTTAGTCCACAATCTCAGACTACTCCACTGAGACATTAAACTGATAAAAACCTTCACCAGTTTCACCCACATGAAAAAGACTTTGGATCCAGAAAAGGATGGGAGGCCAGGCAGAGCCTGCTGGTCCTGCAGAATCCCACAAACACAGCTTTCAAAATACACTCTTACTTCTTCCAGAATTAGGAATGTTAAGATGAAATATCTTTAAACCCTGAATCTCCAAAGCTAGCAGACACTGGCACTCCAGTTCAGAGGGTAAAACAATTATCTTAGTGCCCTGTGTTCATCACATTTTTTTCTGGGAATCGAGAGGTGAGAATGTGAAAGTAAGAGGGATAAGTCTGGGCTCTCAGGTTTGAACTGACAGACACAGAAGAAATAAAGAAAGTTTGTCATCAAAATTATTGAGGGAAGGTATCATCTTTTTCAGCTACCATCAATACTGCTTTTTGTCAGGCTGACCTTTCAGTGTATGTTGCACCAAGATTACATCATGTTTGCTTCCTTTTCACTTTTCCCTCCCATATTCTGTGCCATGCAAACTCAAAGAAGGACAGACAGACAGACAGACAGAGATAGATAGATAGATAGATAGATAGATAGATAGATAGATAGATAGATAGATAGATAGATAGATAGATAAGTCTGACTTTACTGCTCTCCCTTACTGGCAGAAAGAAGAAATAAGGATTAAAATACTGCATGTTGCTGCTTTTCTTTATGAGAGCGTTAAACACTCTACCCAAGATTATTAATAGCAGTTTCACAAGCTCACTCATTCCCTTTCCAGAAAGCATCTGTACAAACCATGCCATCTTCTGGTGCTTCCTGGCAGCTAAAAAAGAAATACCAGTGTCAGAACTTAAACTGTCACCTCCATCTCCATGCAGGGACTCCTCTCCTTATGATTCTGTATCTTAGTGCAGCACTGTGCCCTCAAAAAATGTTTCATGGCTCTTTCAGGGACCACATTGCCAAAGAAAAATGAAGTGCCAGAAACAGTCTGATTTACTGCGCAAATACCAACTCTGTCCTACAAACTGAGCAATCTGTGCTTTGAAAGTCTCTGTATTCAAGCTATTATAAAAACACTCCTGTGACTGATGCCATAAGAACTAGAACAGAAAATAATTTTGAAATCAGTTTCTTATATGACAGCTGGAACTGACTCCCCACATGAGGTAAAATAGAGATTGCCTAATGTGTTGAGCTACCCTTTCATTCGTTAACATTTTTTTCTGTAACCTGCAGAAATAGTTCCAAACATTATGGCTCACAAACAAGGGGCTGCTATGTGTTTTCTTCTCCTGCAGCCAGCCAGAGCTCCTCAGCATCTTTTCATGTCACAGATTCCCCTGGATAATAAAAGATTGGTTGTTTGCTTCCACTTTCTCTGCTGGAAAGTTGTTCCAGAACCTCATTCTTCTTGTCACTTTGAGACTAACACAATGTCCAGCCTTAATTTCTATTATAGTTGCAGTAAGAGGACCCCTGTCCAATGTACCTTTACACGTTGTACCTCTTAAGTTTAAAATAAATGTTTATTACTCCACAAGGACCCCACTAGACATTAAATCCTCAGCATCCACAGTTCTCCATTAATTCTGTGATGTAGCCATGTGTTCCTGTGCAGACTCTTTACTGTGGAGAAAGAGTGTCATGCCACTGAAAAACATCCTGACAGCAGGAAATCATGGCTGTGTGTCAGGCAAGAACTGTATAATACCAGATGCACCTGCAGCAACTGAGGAATTGCTGGTAAAAACCAGTCATTTATATTCTTATAGATACACAGAATGGTTTGGGCTGGAAGGGACCTAAAAAATTATCTTGTCCCACTCCCTCCCATGGGCAGGTGTTGCAGAGAGCTCATAGGTAAATTGAAGCAGACAGAACACCAATGGAAGTGGCAAGAGGGATTTTATTATTTTTTCTTTTCTTATATAGGCATTAAGAGTCTAGCAGTGATTGGTTCATAGCCATCCACCCCCTAGGGGGATTGGCTGAACCTTTACAGCACCCAGTACCAAAACAAAGATTAGAAAGAGCAAGAAGAATTCAGCTTATCTTTATTCCCCATACGATTCATGAGAAAGAAGAGAAAAACCTTAGAATAGTGCATCCACAGGCAGGGACACATTCTACTGTCCCAGGGTGCTCCAAGCCCCATCCAACCTGGCCTGGGACACTTCCAGGATGCGACAGCCACAGATTCTCTGGGCACCCTGTGCCAGGGCCTCCCTACCCTCACAGGGAAGAATTTCCTGCAAAAATCCAATCTAAACCTCCTCTCTGTCAGTCTGAAGCCATTCCCCCTTGTCCTGTGACACCAGGCCCCTGTAATATTCTCTCTCCATCTTTCCTGTAGGTTCCTTTCACGTGAAGGCCACAATGAGGTCACTGCTTCCAAGCCAGGAGCTAATTTCTGAAGCAGATCACCATGTGATCCAAGCAAAGCAGATCTTGTCCTTAGCTTCACAGTGCAAAGTAACTCAGGAGTGGACCAAGTAGATTCCATTGGGACTAAACTCAACAGCAGAGCACAGGTAATGTGTTCCACACAGGAACAGCCATCCAGTCCTTGGGATCACACCAGGGCTGCTTAGCCTGAGCCCTCAGCATGGGAACAGCAGCCACGGTTCTGCTCTCCAAACCTTCACAGCGGCACAACCACCACCCTTCTATGAACTCCAGAGCACCAAAGAAAGCATCTCTTTGTGTTTAAATCTAAAAATCCTTCAGGGTGAAAGAGCCCAAGCCACACAGCAGACACAGGGGAGCCAGTACGATTCCCAGTGATGGGCAGGAGTTCAGCTTTCACTCTACAATTACTTGTCCTACTCAGAGAGCATTATAAACACCCATACTGAAACAGATCATCGCAGTCCTAAGGAAGTGAGAGCATTAGATGCCACCATCTCTCAGCACTTTGTATTCCCCTCCTTGCCCAGCTGAGGTGGGTTTACCGACCTAAACAAACAGAAAGAGAGGTTTCCTCATGAATTTTGCTAGATCAGCTTTACGTTACACCTCCTGCAACACAAGGGAGGGAAGCAAAGTGACACATCCATTCTGGAAGTTAAGAATAAGTTATTTCAATATTGAAATTACTGAGCTTGAAATTACTACTCAGAGGTGGGACGTTGTCACTCTAAATAGAGGGTTATTCAAACATTTTAACATGGACAACTGAATACAGAAATGCTAATAATGACACTCCAGTAGAGGAAAATCAATCACACCTCCAGTTATAGCTGGCAATTAAAAAAATATGTCGCATATTAGCCTTGAGAATTAAAAATGCGCAGCATTTTGACAACTACTGATTTGGTATTACTGATTGACATTTTGACATTATTGATTTGAGTCACATTAAAACTCAGCTCCCTGCACGTTTCCTGGGCACACATTCGGCAAAAGCTTGTTTCATGAAAGAGTGTGTGAACTTCAAGCAAATAAACAAAGAAGAGTGAAAAGTGTGCATAGGACTATCAATCCTCGTCTTAACACTCCTACTAGCATCAAACTTACAGAAGAGAATTCCTCCCTATCATCATTAGCTGATTAATCTTGAAATATTCTCTTCTATTTCTCCTGGGAAATAAGGAAATGTGGCAAAAGGAGACCGCCCAGACCTGTGCCAGTTGTGGGGATCCATAAAGTCACAGTGTGCCTGCCAGCAGCTCCTCCACAGAAGTTCCACAGCCTCCACATCGCTGGGAATTGGGAAGGAAAATCATCTTCCCATCTCAAACTTTGACCTATCCCTCTTTATTTCTCATCCCAACCCTGGGACCTCCCTGCTGTGCTCACAAAGAAGCTGTAAGTTTCAGTTTTAATCCCTTTGTTCTAGATATCACCTCAAATTCCTTTTCTCATGCTCTTCGTGTGTTTTGATCTCTGTACACGCTGTACACCTCTTCTAGCAGGTAGAGGGGATTTGTCTCTTTAAAATATGAAGGGTACTTGTGCCAACACCCATGAGTTCGGCAGAATCTGGCCCTTGAAACATAAATCCTTGTGTCTACTCCATCTTCTAAGCCATTTCCATAAACACAGTCGGGATGCTCTCAGACAGCAGTCAGTTCCCTCAGAACAACATTGGACAGGCATGTAAAGCAACCAAATCATTTTTGTTTAAGGTTGATTCATTGCACATTCAACACAGCAAATCAAATTCCCACAGCAGTCCAGTATCCACTAATTCCAATTTCAAGCTTTTCTAAGTTGAAAATAGTGTAATGACTTGCGAGGAATTGCACCTACCTAATGGATCCTTAACGAGAGAAGGTAAAATTCCTCCAGTGGAAAACAAGAGACTATAGGAGCACTCAGTTCAGTCATGTCAAGAAACTGCATTTTAATAAACGCCAGGTCACATACATGTCTAGTCTGCTGAGAACTGCGCATTTTGAAAACTTCATGTATTTACATGATAGGTTGGAACAGCCCAGCTGATGAATACGTAACTATCGGATGATCAAAAGATCTTTTTCAAGGAACAGTGAATTGTTAAGCAAATACATAGCAATTTTCAGCCAATTATTGTTCAGACTTTGTTCTGGAATAACATTTTAAAAGCTACTTCTTGATACCAAATCTGAAGGTTTAGCCACAGCCTTTAGAGAAAGAGCATCAACAAACCAGTGGCTGATGCTAACCTAAATTGAAATCACGATAATGAAAGCTCAAGCACCTGGGAGATCAAAACAAACGTTGTATCAGTGATTGGCCAATTTCGGTAGTTTGGGGGTGGTAAGGGAACTTAAGTCCACCTGGCCCAGATTTTTGGGAAGTATAAACAAGCACAGTTCAACTGAACCCAAGGAAACTACAAAATCTTAACATGACAGATGTCAGACCTTTCCTCCTTTTTTTTTTTTTTCCCAAACAGTGAAGCAAAATAGAAGACTACCAGAAACTGTAATTATGGACAGAGCATATGCACACCACTCTGCCTGGCTAACGCCAGGAGAACTAACAGGGGCCACACAGTAGGAAGGTCTTTAGAAAAGACATTAGTGGATTTCAGTCCAGCTTTCAGGACACTGAATCATCTTACAAAATCCATCACTATCGTTTGACAGCACTCAGTTTAATAGGTGGCAATTTCAAAGAGCATCCAGGGACTGAACTGCAAAATAACCCAACAACTGGACTTTGAGAGTACCACAGAAACCTAGAATGGCTTAGGTTGGAAAGAACATCTTGTTCATTACTATACACTGTTTTTCTATAACACAGGACAGCAAGTTCAGAACAGTGGGTGAAACGGATCACCTGAGGCAGCCCAAGCCAGCAAAATTCCATCTTACTCGCTCTGTATCTGTAACATAGTAGGCAAAGTCACTCAAAGATGAGTTCTGGATAAAGTTTATTCTTCCACTGTGTATGGCCAGACATCGGCTACTGCTGCTGTCACTGTTTGCATCGCCTCATGGTCTGTGAATCCCAGAGGAGAATCTCATTAAGCCAAACCCTAAATACACACAGGACAAAGACAGACCCAGACCCAAAGACCTTCAGCACATTTAGGAGAATGAGTTTAATTAAGAAAGTGAAAGAGGATAAAAAGATAAAATAACCAACCATGGCCAAAATTTTTCAACCAAAAGGCCTGAAATCCAGAGCTTAAAACCAGATTTAGCCTGATAAATAAAAATTAGCTATCTAAAGGTGCTAGAAATAGGAGTTCATACTGGAGGCCTCAAAATCTCTGACTTAAAAATAAACAAATGCAAACAGAATCAAACTCCCAGCCAAGGATACAGACTGAAGCTTAGACTCTATTCTTAAAACAGGTCTTCAACTTTCCTCCACCTACCACAGGCTCAGTGCTGACCTAGATCTCAACCCAGCTTTCACCAGTTTGATGAATTTACACCTGAGTCCCAACATCACTGCTCAGGAGCTGCTGATGGCTCCCCTCTTTAATCATCAGTGCCAGGCCCCTGTGTGTGTGTGTTTGCACATACATGTGGCAGGGATGAATCTCCAATGTCAAAAAAATCAGCTGAATGCTGCACTCCCAAACTCAGCTTGGCATACAAAAATCACAGGCTTTTCACAATCCTCAGTTATATTATTCATGCAGAATGCACTCAGCTTTCTATTGTTCCTGCTCTCATTGTTTATAAATGAGTCTTTGCTTCACCTGGAGATGAACAACAATCTCCATTAAGTTTCCTTTACTAAAAGTATTTCTGTAATGAGGTACAGTGCTAGCACTCAGAGGGTTAAAGAAGTTTCTGGAAATGTTTGTGCTTCTGGGAAAAAAATCTGTATTTTTTTCTTTATTGAAGGAAAACTGAACAACAGGAGATTGCTGATTTATTTTAGCCAATCTGATATACAGGCTCCTAATTCCATCCTAAATGTTTCAGAAAATTAATTAAGTTCTTCATTTTGTTCTCTCTTACTGCAACATTTCTGAAGGAAATTTCTTAGTATGTTAAGACTCTTGTTTTCACATCTCACTTGAATATTCCCAGCTCCACCACTTAAGACGTGGCCTTCAAATGCTGTGCCTGGCATAAATACTATTTCTCATGACAGGACATGAATTGTTACAGTAACGGCAGGTCTCTTTTATTAGGGCCAATACAGCTGCAGAAAAGCATATAAGCCTTTGTCTAGCAATATTGCAAATTTCATGATTTAGCTTGTTTGACAGTTTGGACTGTCATCATTAATCCTCGTGATTGTGCAAGATTCTGGTGCATTCCCCCAGCTTAGAGTTTTTTCACCCCAAATTGAGTTAATAAACAGGGAGCTGAATGGCAAAAAAAAAAAGTAAGTTAATCACACAGCAACTGAATCACTTTGGGCTCCAGAGAACCTCCTTCTATCTTAAAACCACTATCGCCAGGTTTTAAAGGGGAGTGGGGCTGCACCCTTTACCTCTCCATCTGTGGTACTCTTACTGATTTTAAAGTTCAAAGGACTCCTTTATGCTGCTACCAAGGCTGAGGTATTGCAACTCCAAAAGGGACAAGAGCCAGGCTGTCACCTGACACACCGAAACCAGAAAACTAGTCAAATTCTAGCCATCCATCCATATTTTGGAGTGAAAGGAAACTATTTTTTTGAACTAAGGACTCAAGAAATGTAATAGTTTGCCAGTTAATGGAAAGGCATTTACATTTCACTAATGTTAAGCAAAGAAACAATCCAATCTCTTTCAAAAACCATCTCCTGTCTACTTGCAAATATCAATGGACTTTATGAAATGGATGGGTTTTGTCTTTTTAATATCAGCCCCTAATATATTAGATCTTAACTGCAGTTTAATGAAGTCATCCCCAAGAGCAGTATCTTTAAGCCAACAATCTCCGTCTTCTGTGGGTTCTTCTAACACTCCAGACTGCCTTCATCCACTCCCTCCCCTCCTCACCTGCTTTTCTCCCTCTGGTAATATTCCGTTTTTTATCACACCAGTGTAAGCTCTGGGTAACTCCACTGAACTCCAGGGAAATATATTTCTGGACTTACACCTGACTAGCCAGCAGAAAATGTAAATTGAGCTGAATAGTATTTAGTTTGCTCATTAAAGGCATTTCCCCCCTTTAATTTATAAGAAAAAAATAATGAAGTCTGGATTGTATTGCTCATACACATCTTCAATAATATCACATTCCTCCAAAGACCCTATCGAAAAAAGTGACTCACATACTTTTTCACTCAAAACATATGAGGAGAACTCAGTCTGCAATTAGCAGTGGAGAGAACAAAAAGTATTTCTTTCAACAAAGATAAGCCCTGTAGGTCATTTGAAGGAGGGACAGTAGTGCAGAATTTCAATTGGTTTTAAAACAGCAGCTATTTTTTAAAATATCTTTGCAATTTAAGTGGCAGGTTTCGTCTAAGACAACAAAAAAAAGATTGCAAATGCTTCTGTCACTCCTATATTCCAATTAGTTTTGGAGGGGTGAAAGATGAGAGATTAAAACAACTCCATGTAACATGGAGAGTAAATAAGCTCCAAATCTGGAAACTCGGCGGCGTGTGCGATGAGGACGAGTGCCGAGTGCAACACATCCACGGAAAAAAAGTGCACTGAAAAAAGCTGGCGTTATTTTCCATTTAAATTCATGCCTATTCAAAACAGTCATATCTGAATTTCTAAGAGCAAGCAAAATCACTATGCATTTACCATAATAAATGCCTTTTTCATCAACTAACAAAACAGAACAGATACAAATGAACCAATCAGGGATTTCAAGTGAGCTATCAGTGTTAGAAAAGCTACTCTTGCACATTCCAGTTGAGTCACCACAGAAGAGAAAAAAAAAGGGGAAAAAAAAAAGGGGAAATAAATTACTGTGTGCAACTCCATCTGCAAACTGCTTCTCCTGCACTGGTATGTAATAAAATGTGTTGCTAAGATACAAGCTGCTAAAGAAGTTCATTAAAGGACACTTTAAACAAAGCTGCCAGACTCTTTTCCTTTTAAAGACTGCTTATTTGGTTCTGTCCCTTGTGTTTATAATTAGGTCCTCTATAGGAGAGATTGTGTTCCATTCAAGCCCACTCAGCAAAGAATGTTAATAAAATAATGAAAATAAGGCACTGGCTTAGGTTGTATACATTTACGGGCTGTGGAGCTGTTGATAGAAATACATCTGGATTACACTCATATTTTTAAATGCAAAATAAATGCTTTTCCAAGTAGTTTCTCCCTAAGTTGGAGAGCAGAAACATTAGCTTCTGCACCCAGCACTCTGACCTAACTTTTAGAAAATACTTTCAAGCAAAGAAAACTAGCTTCTTGCCTAAAGTTTGGAGTTTCTGAGGTGCCTCTCATATAGGCTTTATGTGGGAGCCTTTGTTATCTACACTGAAATAAAGGACAAAATTGTTTATGTCTTTCCCCAGGCAATCTTTCTCTTTTTCCATCTGTGTACAAGTTCCTAAATGTGTGTTAATGATTTGCAGAATTTCTTTGATCTAGTATATTCACAAGTAAGTCTATTTTGTCACATTTTATTGCCAGGAAAGGTATGTTATCAAATAGGTCTTTATCTGACCTTATGTAAAATACTTTTAGTCTCCGTAGTAACACTTGCATGGTAGGTGTATTTTGGCTTTTGTTTTGGTCAAAGGTAAGAGAATGGGCAAGATGTACTTCATTTTCAGTCATTGTGGTAAAAGGATATCTACAGAAATAATTTCAGCATTTATCTGTTTGGCACTTAACACACGAGATGTGTAAATCACAGATGAGAGTTAGTATCAGTGATTATATAGGAAATGTTACTTGTCACTTTGTAACCTGCATCTCATATTAAATTCTGTATTGCAGTCCCCAGCATGTATATATTTTTAATTACATTTTCAGGCTCATTTACATGCGCATATTGGCTTTCTGCCTGAATGATATCAAAGAGAAAGACCTTATGCTCACACCCAACCACACACACACACAGAAGCACATTTATACACAGAGACACTCAAGTCTGTACATTTCTAAGAATGGAAGCTTCTCTCTTCCTCATTCTCAGAAAAGCTTCTATTCAATAAATCTTTAGGCAATCTTGGCTGATTTGAAGCGCTTTAGAAAAACAACATTACAGAAAATGCAGGTTAATCTCTGCTGCATGTCAAAAGTATCAATGATTCTCACTTGACTCACTTATTCAAAATGTAATATACAATTTCGCTTTCTGCAACCTTATAAGATTGGTCATTGATAGCTGAGTTTGCGCAGAAAGCCAATTCCACTCCTTCTCCCCAGATAAGAAGTATGCTGCATCACAAAGTACCAACAGGGTCAAGCCAAATCAATGTGGAAATAAAAATAACTTATACACAATATAGATTTAACTTCTGTTTCAAGGCCAATTACATGCTTCTCTCAATTAAACACAAGCAATCAGACCAACCTTCAGGTGAGAACACTGTTCCAGCTACAGCCTCAATGCCCAGGCTCTTAAAACTGAATTACAACTCTGAAAATAAGATTGCCTCTCAAAAGCCTAAATTAACACCACCCATCATATCTACAGAGTTCTCAAGTACATATCATTTTGATTTTACTGCAGCTGCACTTACGGTCAGTTCTCAGGTTTATTTTCATTCAGTCAAAGGATTGGTTTAAACTTGGACACGTATTTAAGTCCTCCATGGGTTAAAAAAGGAAAATACATCCTCCTACTTCCCAGTCCTCTGTCTATTAACCAGGAGGGTCTGCCTGTACATGTGCAGAAAGCCCTGTGGTACATATTAGATTTCAATAGATGCTTACTATTGGCAGTTGCAGGTTGGAGCGAGAACTAAGCCACATCAGCAATTTCATGTGACACTCTGGAAATTGCTACTACATAACAATAAGCAGCTGGTTCAAAAAAGAGAGGGGTGGGGGAGAAAACATTTTTCATGAAGTAAATTTTGACTCAAGAAGAACCATTACAAATAAAAAAGTAGTCGCGCCTAAGTTAAAAAAAAAATAAAATAAAAAATTAAATATTTATAAAGGTACATGTATATACAGACATATAAGAGGAGAGTGTGATTAGCATTGGATAGACCAAATAAGAGTCTGTTATACTGAAATAACTGTCTAATGGCAGAATGACAAATTTGCATTTCAGTTAGTCTAATTCTGGTTCTTTTTTGTTCTTCTTTGTTCTTATTTTAAATTTGCAGCCTCTTTTCATACTTCCCTTACCTCCAACTCCTCTGCATGTACCAGTTGACCTCCTTGATATTGTGGCCACACTTACACCATTTACCGTGGCCTTGTCTTATCGATTTGCAAACTTCTACCCTTTAACTCTATTGATTAAAAATTTTGTTGATGCTTCAGATTTTGTTTTGGGGGTGGAGGGGAGAGGGAGGTATCATTTTATAATCAAGTACAAAAATGCTGCATATTTTATCTTTGATCTCCAAGAGAAAAGCATAGAGGGAAAAGTTAAAAGCAAGTTTGTATGAACATGTCTTTATACGCCTTCATGCTTTCAACTTGAAAATCAAATCTGCAATGAGATGAAAATGGATTTTCTCTATTTGAACATACCAGAAGTGTTTAGAGTGATGCAGTAGCACCCTATTGGAAATGCCATTCAAAACCACCATTCAAAACCCTTCTCTAGCATCATGCTATGGAAAGGAGACATTCCCCTTTCCTTCCACAGGTTCAAGGAGTCTGTGCACCAGATCCTGACACAAGATGAACTGGTTTAAACATCTTCTGAATGAGCCACGCACACGGGATGAACCAGTGGAGATTTGGATCCATCAAACCAGGGCGCCTGACAAAGACTCCTGCAGAAGCACCACTTACACTTAATATCTGCCCAAGTGTCTACAGAAAAATTCAAACAAATTCTAACTCCAAGATGCAGAGTTCCTACATAGAACTAAAGTTTCTTTAAAAGAATCTCCCAGCTAAAGTACTGTGTACATCTGAACAAATACCTGTTTGCTGCAAGTATAAATTAGATATTTTACCGTGTGTAACAGGTAGCAAATGTCATTAGTGTAAAACTAGAAGTGAAATAAAAAGGTATCATTGGCGTAATTCCTTTTTCTGAATAGACAAAGGCATTGTAAGGAAAAATTGCTAAATCACAGGGATAATCATCATAGCCAGCTCCTCTAATGAGGCATCATGGGATTACTGGAGTTATTATAAGAGTCATCTTATTGAAGAAATTCAAAGTTAATTGAAATCAATTGTACTGTTCTGACAGCAGGTGTTTTAAGTGGCTAAAATATCAAAGTGAACTCTTTAAAATGGTTAGAATGAATGTAACATTCTCTTTTCAACTCTTAGCCCTGCCAAGTGATAGACTGTACAAGTACAGAAAAGTGTACAGTCAAAGAAAAATGCTGGAATGAAATAGCATTTCCCATGCCAGTCCAGCAGCTACCAAACAAAATCAGGTTCTAACCCCTCCAGTACACATTTTTGTTACAGATTTGTGATTTCCGTGAATCTTACAAGGGCAACAATGGCAGGCTGAAAGCCATATGTTCATTCCTCCATAAAAATGTCCTTCATCACCCTTTTTCTCCAATACGAACAGGGAATCTCAATACGCTGTTACTGAAAGCATGAACAAAATGCTAGGATTGCCATTATGCAAACTATATTCACAAGTTTCTCCTCCAAGGAACTGAAGGTAAATCCTTCACTAGTTTTTTCATTCTTTCTATGGATGGCAAAACAAGCAATACATTGCCAGGTGATTTTGCAATTTTAAAAAAAAAGGCGGGGGGGAGGAACTGGAGTTTTTGAATTACAATCCATAACTAATCTTTACTCTGATCCAATAAGTTCATTTTATTCTGTAATTGTTCAAGACTCCCAGCATAGTCAGCAGAACCTCAATGTGCAGAAGAATGGCAAAGTCAAGCTCATATTTAATAGCTGTTGTCTCTGTGTCTGTAGACTCAGTGCAGTGATGGGCAAGCCCAGCACCCACCCAGGAGCCCATCACCCTGCTGCCCTGACACCCAGAGCCACACAGGGATGCGATGCTACCACAGCAAGAGCGAGGGCTGTGCATACCTTGGGTCAGAGTTTGGCACCAGGTTCAACTCCATCTGGAAATGCCTTTCTGATTTCATCTGAGTTTTCACTGAAGTTTATAACCTTTTTTTTTACCTTAATAATTTTAAAAGAACCCAGCCATATGAAATACTAAGCTTTGGCAATATCAACTTGTATTGAGTAAATTATGTTACTCAGTAACTCATGTAAACAATGCTGCCATTTTCAGGCGCAGCCCAGCATGAATTTCCACAAACCCAAAACCCACTTCCTCCTCTTCCCCAACACAAAGAGACAACGTCAGCACAATGAGACATCTTGAGCTAAACCATCTCCAACAACTTTCACAAGAACTATACTTCAGTTTTAAGAAGTCTAACACTTTCCACAAACATGCTTTGCTGGTGATCACCACAGGCAAAACACAGTCAGTGATTTCATTTCAGATATACTACTCAAAAAACCCCCAAACCAGCAATAATACAGGCTGGGAGAGTCTGCCTGAAACAAATGTTGATTTTCTGCCATAAATTATGGCAAAGAAATGAGGCAGTACACAAGTGAATGGCATAATGTCTTTCAGGAAGACATATTTTTATTACTGCACTCCAGGACAGGCTGTCTGAATTCAGAGTTCATCATGGTCAAAAATATTGTGGCCCACACATGCTTATTGTTAATTTTTAAGACCTGGCTTGCCGCCTCACACATCACTAAGGAGGAACAAGTAACAAGGCGCCTCCAATGTAGGTTATTTATTTTTTTATGCTGATCTATTAATTAATAAGAGACAACTATCAAAAATTAAAAGACCCTTAATGACTCTTTAAGGACATAAACAAAGCAAGAAAACCATGCAGCAGAGCACCTCTGGTGCGCTTTTAAGGCCAATGCTGGCTCTTATGATAGCTCTTTTATTTACATATAAATGCTTGTTGCTTGACAATTTAGATAAAAATGTTACTGCTACTCTGCATGCGCTGTAGATTGAAGGTGTAAAACCACTGGACCAACTAATGGAGTCTTCACACATCATATCTTGTTAAAGAAGAGGTAACCCACTCTCAAATGTGATGACAATTAATCAAAACTACAGCATCCGAAGGATATACTTGTGAACAGAAGACTAACTTGTCTTTCTGAGTTGGAAGCCAAATTAAGAACTGATTGAAGCTGTTGCCTTCCAATAATGAAAATGATGGATCTACAATACTTCTTTGAAAACACTGAAGAATATGAAAACTATGCTTGATTCTATATTTCTCTAACCCACCAACATAAAAAAAAATCGATGACTAGCCAGGGATCCCTAATTGGGATGCAATTTTAAATCCAGCTATGCATAAAAGTCTACTTCATAAATTTCCCTCAAAAGTTGAGTTTGTCATTCAGTTCTTTCTTGTCTTTATTTGTAACTTTCACGAAAAGGACACATTGCCACAAATGCCAATGGCTACAATGGAAAAGTGATGAATAGGGGCACTGAGAGATAACACTCATTCCTGCTATGTTTCTAACAGATGTAGATTATGTGGATCCAATCATTTTACTGTTTCATCATCCACATATGCAGTTAAATTGAAATGCAATTTTAGGGTCTTTTGTATTCAGTGCATGCATAATCAAAGGTATACATTATTGAATTATGAATTAGTTGTGCCTCAACAAATCTTCAGGGGGGTAAAGGAGGAAAGAATGTAAATATATATGTAAAAATAACCTCCATACTTAAACTGCCTGTTTAAGTTTACAGTGGTGTTTCCATGAAATGGCTTGAAACCACCAAACAGCTTTGCCATTAGCCCATCTGTTGTCTCAGGAGTCCTCAGTGCTCCTTCTATATACCCTCAAAGACCCAGAGTTCATTTATAAGCCATTACCTAACGATCAACTACTAATTGTAGCAAGTCTGCAAAGTTACATGATGGGTTTGTGACTTGGTCACAAGCTAAGACCTCCAAACTCATTTCACTTGTGACCTGAGAAAGATTTCAGTGTAGACCTCTGGAGGTGGCAGTCTGGAGCATGAGGATACCACACCACCAAGCTCTTAATTATGAGCTCTTGTTGCACAGGATGTTGAAAACAGTAAAAGCAATATACGGTTTTGCCTAAAAAATAGGAGGTTTTCTGCTAGGCCAAATTTGCTGTTTACAGAATTTAGGTATTTTATGTTTAATTGCTTCATGGTATGTAGATTTATTTACAAGATTATGAGCATGACAAATCATAAATATACAACAATTGTTTACTAGTTAGTTTGGATTATACATAAATATGCTGTGCAAGCGTAGCAAAAACCTTTTTCCCCAAGCTGAATCAGAATGTTCAAACTGTATTTTCAAATGTGTCTTTCTGCCTTATCTAAATTCCAACATGACATATAATAAATAGCTTTTCATTTGCTATGATCATAAAAATTTAAACAGCCTTGAAATAGTAGCTACAATATAGGGGGAAATAATCAAATCTATGTTCCAAATACCCACTTAGAACAGTAAAACTATTTTGATATTGACGAAAGAACACATAAAGATGCATTGTTGCAGGAAAGGCTGTTACCTTATTTTAAAAAAAACCCTTTCACTCAGTATAGTAGTATTAGAGTCAACAATTTGCTGTTTTACGCTGCAAAAAAAAGGACTAACAGCCCTTGGATATCATGTAGTGTCAGATTTGCTTTTAAAAAGAAAGTATCTGATTTGATTCTATACAGTGATTAAATATCTTTGTGCTCTGCTGAGTAGGGTATTCTCTCCCCTCCCCCCTCCAAAAATGGCATCAAAGCAATCAAAATGGTAATGTTCAGCATGAATGGGGCCCCATCCCCCACCGGCAAACTCCGCAGACTTTTCTCCATGTTAGGAGGAACCAACACCCCTTCCTCACAAAATGGAAGCTTCCACTACCAAACTGAGAGTGCTGACAAATTCTCATTACAATAAACTGGGAGGAAAAAGGGTGGCGTGCAGCCACCATCGCCCACAGGCACGCATCGCACAGGCACTTTGCAACTTTAACCACAACTCCGGCGAAACAAAACAAAATACTAAAAAAAAAAAAAAGAAAAAGAAAAAGACGAGAAAAGTGGGACCGGCACAGGGGGCTTTTCTCTCCCCGCTCCCCCTGGGGAGGGATGCAGGGAGGCAGGCAGGGCCGCCGCGGGCCGGCGGGCGCTGTCCCGGGCGCGGTGCTGAACGGAGCCCACGGCGGGGCGGCCCGCAAAGTTCAGCCCGGGCTGGGCACGGGGCTCGGCCGCCACATCTCCCGCTGGCTTCCCAAGTGCCTTCCCGCGCCGCGAGTGCCGGCAGAGGGGCCGGGGGGAGCTGGGCGAGGGGGAAGGCGAGGGGGAAGGCGAGAGGGAAGGCGAGGGACGCTGTCCGCGGTGCTGAGCCCCAGCGCCCCCCGCCCCAAAACTTTCTTTCTGGGCTCCTTCTCTTTCCCGGGTCACAGAACCAGCGATGAGAANCTCTTTCACCACCACCCCCCCCACCCCCGGCAGCTGAAACAGGTTAATCTGGTTTTATTCGTATTTTTAGGAAGGGGTAGAAAAAAGTGAAAGTGCCTAAGTGAACTCGAATCAAAAGCCAACACGTCAGATCAGACCAAGGGAAGAGAAAGGCAAGTGGGGAGAGAAGGAAAAAAAAAAAAAACAAGGGAAAAAAAAAAAACAACCAAGAAAGAGAGAAAAAAAGGGATCAATAAAAATCAGTTTTGTANAAAAAAACAAGGGAAAAAAAAAAACCAACCAAGAAAGAGAGAAATAAAGTGATCAATAAAAATCAGTTTTGTAATTAAACCCAGAAATGGCTCCGAACGGGGCTCCAGCCTTCTCCTTCCCAACTCTTGCTCTGCACATTACACAGAAGTGCACAAAGTAGCCCAAGATAGGAGAATTTTCCATATTCCTAAAACATGTCGACCAACTCAAAATGGACGCCTTTTTTTTTTTTTTTTTTTTACGTTTTAACTACTGCTTATCGTTTTACTGCTAGTACTGAAATAATTCTTTCCCCCAGCAAGACATCAGAGAATCCGACCTCATTATGAAAACATGCATTTTCTGACTCTATGCAAAGGAAAATGGATGTTATATCCCCTGCCGCCAGAATTTTTCAGCTAATGCAGACACTTTTCGGATGTTTAGTGCATCGTAAAAACAAGAAGAAAAACCAAACACAACTGAATCGATCTGTTCCTTACTTGTTTCTCATTAAGAGCTGCTATTCTTGATTGCCTTTCATGGATTTGTTTCTTAAGATCCCCGTTCTGCAAAAACGGCAACAACATGCATATTAAAGGCAAAGTGCAAACTAACCCCTGTAACGAATAAACTTGCGAGCTAGAAATTGTTCAAAGGCAAAACCATTCTACCGAAGCCGTACGGAAGCATGCACACACAAAACACCCTCCTTAGCAAGAAAGCTCAGTGCAGACTACAAAATGAGATCTCTTACTGATAAAGTTTCTCATCCTGCTGTCCCAGCACAACTGCGCTTATTACGGCAGGGATAAAATACTGAAGAAGAGAAAAAAAAAAAAAGGATCTGCATTT
>VZRL01002956.1:470251-565824 GCA_013397895.1 Origma solitaria
AAAAAAGTGATGGCATCATAGAACTTATTTTAGGTTTATATCCAACAGGAATTCGATCAGAATCTGTCCCACTGTTTCAGGTAGCCTAAGGAGCTACAGACAGTGCTGACATTTGTACTGCTTTTTTTTTTTTCATTGAATACTTCATGTTTTAAACTTATTTTTTAGCACTGATATAAAGGTACTATATTCGTCTGGGTAAAGTATTTTCACTACTTGTGTAGTATTATAACCTTAACTGCTTTCCTTGTGTTTTAAAGCATCATTCCTGAGCCTTCCTCCATTGCCCGAATGCCAAAGCAAGAAGTGCTTCTCCATGTCCTTGACTCAGCTTATTTCAAAGACTTCAACTGTTTTCTGTGACATAGCTTAGAACAGCAAATTTCAACAGGGAACCAGCTTTGAATTGTTATTGGTCATACATTAAATGTTAATATATGCTAGCAGAAAACTTGTTCTTTTTTCTTAAATGATCTTTTGGCTTTTGAGAGTCTTTCTCTAAGTTCAGGGGTGATCTCACGAGTGGGAATCAACACCCCCAGACTTACAGCTCACCTAAACATGGAAATGTAATAACAAATAAACTAAGTGCAAATATTTTAGGATGTTGCCAGAACAGTAAATAGGATAAGTTTGCTTTGCATTTAAAACAGGAAAATACACTTGGTCAGTTATCACATCTCAGCTGAGGGGAGGTAGAATTCTAAGACATTTGAATTCAAATGTTGAAGAACACTTGACTATATCAAACTGATTTTATATATACACTTCTTTTAACATGATAGGTTATAAAAATACCTGGTAAAAACTTGCTTTGTGTTCCCACAAATGGACACTTTCTATCCATCAAACTTTATTTCCAGAAAGAAAAACCCAAACTGCACAGAACTGAAATGTGTATTTTAGATGTCACAACTTCTTAGGCTAAATCTTTAGTTCAGCCTAAAATATTCTGTTTTCCTGTTCTGTGCTTAATAGCATTTTGAAAATGAAGCACAAGGCAGTGAAAGGAATGAGAAGGGAGTTTCGGTACAAACAAACTGTGAGTCTGCTGGTAAGATGAAACATATATTGAGAGATAGAAGAAACAATGGGAAGGATTTCCATAGGAATTCCACTGATTGACTCACCTCAGACTGTGGTAATAAACTACAGGAACTGAGACATAAGAAAAATAAGAAGAGGGGGATGTATATTAGAAAAGGATCTGCACTGGCATTCCGGGCAGTCTGTACCTCTCGAGTACCTCAGCCAATGGGAAAGGAGAGAGGGAACTGCGGCCAGGAAATTGGGATAAAAAGAGGCTGCGTCCTCTAGCAATCTGAGAGACCCCATGGGAAATGCCCATGAGCTCTCCCTTTATTCATGAATAAAGTTACAGGACTCCTCTGCCTCCTTTTTGGATATAAACCTCTGGTGTTTGTGGATTATTTTTCCTGACAGTAGTAACTTAAGTAGCTAGAGACCCAGAGTTGCCTACTTTTTCAGGCAAAACCTCACTTTACAGTAAGTAAACTTTGTTTTTGAAAATTTTACTAGTTCTACTGCTGAGAGACCTTCGGTAGAACACCATTTTTCTGTGCAAACACTTTGCCTAATTTATAACCAAAGGAACAGGGGCCAGAGCTGTCAGTCAAATTCAAAAAGGCCATTTGTGATAATATTAGAGAGACCACATGGGAAGATTTTGTCATTCTCCTAATAAAGACCTTGAAGCAGGACTTTGTCTTAAGAATGGGTGCTTTTAGGATAGACTTTTGGATATGCAGTTTCTCAGATGCATTTATCAGAAATGCTTTTTTTTTTTTTTAGATAAAATGACATTGCTTTCCAGTTCTGTAGCAAAAGAAAAATTACAAAGAAATAAAAACAATTTTTGATGTTTCTTTGTCAACTTTCTTAGAAGTATTTCTGTAGGGCTTTCAGCAGAGAAAAGCCAAGGAAGATTTAAATGCACCAATGCTGAGCACACCAGTTGTTACTCGTGAGTTGCTTACACAGTTATTTAAGCGCTAAATACCAGCTGCCCGCAGAAAACTGCCTAAACAAATTCACGTAGCTTCCCTCCTTAGTGTTTACAAACTTTCTTGCTCCATAACCTCCACCTTTTGCAGGGATGGAAGTGGCAGGAAGAAAGGAAAAGTTGGGAGATTGGTAAAATTGCAAATATCTGTTATCTAGACTATGTATCTTATAGGCCGCTGTTCCTCCAGTGCTGGTAAACACAGGCGTAAGGAGGCCACAGTGGAGATGTTGGAAAATATACCAGTTTAAAAATTTTGTACAACTTTAGTCAAAGGCTTTGTTTGTCTGTACCCTGGGAAAAGGAATTTTAAATTTCTTTCCAGGACATTGTTCTGCCAGGTGAGGTCTGATGAACTCAACACATCAACAGACTGGAGCAGCCCAAAGATACCCAGAGAGATAGAGACCATCCATGGAACATGAACAGAACATCGGTGGCCATCTCCAAACATCCACCCCAGAGCACCTCTGACACAGCTGGAGACATCTCCCCGGAAAGAACTGATAAGAAAATTGAAAAATGAATATCTAAATAACATTGGAGCTGAGGGGATTCAGATCCAATGGGAAACTGAATACTGAGGGCTGCTCAACTCTGAACCAATGAACTTTGAAACAGTACCTCTCTATGGGTTTTGACTGTATAAAATTTGGGGGGAAATCCTGTAAAATTGGTGTGTCATGGAATGATTCTCTCTGCACACCCAGGCTATGTGTGGATGAGATGATTTCTGTGGTACACCCTGGCCAGAACAACATCCTGGCCAGATAATAAAGTAATGTCTTGACTCTCTAACATTAAAAATGTTGTTGGAGTGTTTTTGTTTTTCCCACAGTTTTGGTGACAGAGACAGAAGAGCATTTGCCACAGCCCGGAGCAGACAAGTCCCTCCCAGGTGTGCAGAGGTTTGGAATGGGTGTTCTTAAAGCTCTTATCAGGAACGGCAGAGTCTCTGTTCCCCCAGGTGACATCCTTGTGGGGAAATGCGGGGTCAGTCTTGCACCACACCAGGAGGATGTGCAGCACTCACTCCTCACAGAACTGAATGAGAAAGTTGGGGAGCATTGTAAATACAATGCAATCCCCAGAGAGCAGAGAGTTTGGAGAGCATCAGCAGGAATGCCGGGAGGGGTCTGATTCACTGCCAAAGCTTCCATCAATGCCAACAAGAGAAACATTGGACTCAAAGAAGAGGAGTGACTCAGAGTACTTGCTGCTTTATGAAAACATTTTCCCTCTCAGCACTTTCACAGCCCATTTTCTTTGCCTTTTGGGGTAATTTTTCCCCCTCACCACCTTCTTCTCTTTCACGTAATTTTGGGAATTTTTCCTACTTCAGCTGAATGGCACAAAGAGCTGAGGTTGCTTTTTTTTCCCTGCTTGCAAAACAGTCTAAATATTGCAGGGCAGGAGCCAATTGGATCAGAGGGGTAACTGCAGCCAGTCCAATGAGAGGGCTTCACGTATTTTCTATCTCATTAAAGGAACAGCGAATCCCTGTGCTCTGACTGTCTGTTAAAGGTGCCAGAACTCAAGGGTCTCATTGGGAGCTTCACAAATTAAATACAGAGCTGCCTGCAAGGGAAAACAACCGACCTCCGTGATTTTGGTAGCAGCACAGTCCCAGGAATAGCCACAGCAATTCCCGTTTGGTGCAGTCCTAGCTGTTCCTGCCTCCCTGCATTCCCCTTTCTCATCTTGTGGGGGAAACTGTACTCAGCCTGATTTCACAGCTGATGTGCTCCTGCTCCAAGGAACTTTATGTGGTGGTGACAGCACTGCCGCCTGTCCATCTCTCCATGGAGCTTGGGAATGCTCCCAAAGCTCCATCTCCCTTGGAGATGCTCTGTCCTTCCAGATGGCCCTCATGCTGCTGTCACACGGTTAGATCACAGGCAACTGACGATTAACCCGTTCCTTGATTTTATAAATACAGAATAGCTTCTTCACCTCACCACGCTCCTGAAAAGCAGGCAGTGAAGTTGTGTGAGAATCCTCAAGACAACTTTCAGCCATAAAATGTCGGTATCAAAATTCAAACTTCTCTCAGCTGAGTGTGAATTGCTATGAGGGGAAAGACTTCTCAACTCCACAAGGAAATTCTGGGAGGACTCAAAGTCAGCAGACACCTCCCGAGTGAAGGAGGAGCAGCACAGCCAGGCTGAACTCCAGCCTCCCAATTTCCAGGGATCACTAGTGAGATCTTGAAGCATCATTCACCACCCTCACCTTTGCTCTTCTCTTGCGCTTCCAACTCCCCCTAGATGTGAAGGGAAAAATTCCTCAGGCACACTGGAAAGTAGTAGATAAAACCAGAAAAGCCAAGACTGTCAGGAGAAAAAATAACTTTGGAAAAAATCCTGGGAATAAAGAGAGGTGTGTGTGGAGGGGAACTTTGGAGCCAGAGCTGGCTAGGAGAGGACTTGGAGCAGTGACCAAGGGTGCAGGTTGCTCATAGCCTCCAGTTGTTCCTGGTTGTCCTGACAAATGTCAGCCAAGAAAGGCAGCAACCTTCCTGGAATGGAAAGATGACCCCCTCCTTCCAAATTATAATAACTCTGAAATTATAATAACTCCAGGCAAAATTATGGGAAAAGTAACAACAGTTCTTTACTAGCAAATATAGATAGAAAACAGAACAAACAAAACACAACAACAAAAAACAATAACAGAAGTTTTCCCACCTGTTATGCGATTTCCCCTTTGGTGTAGTTACAACCACAACCGGCAAGGGGCAGAGGGGCTGCAGTGACTGCAGTGAGTCCCCCCGGCTCTGGGGGGCGCTGGTGACCCAGGCTGAGCAGAGGGGCTGCAGTGGGTCCCTGTGGCTCTGGGGGGGCACGGGTGGCCCAGGGGGGCAGAGGGGCTGCAGTGACTCCCCGTGGCTCTGGGGGGCGCTGGTGGCCCCGGGGGGGCACAGGGCTGCAGTCACTCCCTGCTGATGCTCCAGTGTGAGCCCTGAGCCACCCTAGGGGTTAATGGCAACCCTGCGGAGGGAGAGAGGTGCGGCGCTCCATTTCCCCAGACTGGGTATGGTGCGGCTGTCCTGGCGATGGCAGTACCAAGGTTCTGGTCAGCTGGCAGCAGGCACCCTGTCTGTGGAAAGACGGGGGAGGTGGGGGGCCCAGGCTTCCTCTGAAACATCCGTGTGGATGGTGAGGGTCCCTCCCGGCAATGGGGAGTGCTGACAAGTCCAGGTCAGCCGGCAACTCCTGCAAGGAGCAGGCTTACCGCTGGGCAGCAAGGAGAATTCCACAGCAGCACCGAGCCCCTGAGCAGGGGAGGTCCAGAACTGTGGAGTTACAGATAGAAAGCAGAAATGAGAGCACTGCTGCACAGAAGTGAATGTGGTGACACTGTTAGGCCGCAAACCATGGCACCAGTGTGGTCTACCATGAAATAGAAGTGTAGGAGAAATAGGGAGTGTAAGAGAAAAGCATATTTGGTATGTACCTGTACTGGGTAGGTACTGTACTGTACTGTACTGTACCTAAAACTGCTAGCTTTTAGTTCTGTTTTTAAGAAACATAGATACCGTTGTTACAGTGACTATTGCTTGCTACTGCTTGGAAGGGTATAAATACTCAGCTTTGTATCAATAAAATTGGCTTTTTGCACCCACACAATCTGCCCTGTCTCTTCCATCGCTGACTGTCACACGTCACTCAACCAAAAAGCACAGCCATCTCCTCCTGCAGGGCAAAGACCACACTAGCTCCAGCCTAGAGACCGCCAAAAGAGCATTCCCGTCCCCAAAACCATTTCAGGGGTATGTCAAGGTACTTGGCCTTTTCCTTTAGTCTCTAATCTCTGCCATTTTACCTACAAAGCCACCCCCCCATCTCCTTGACAGCAAGTGGGAAGAAATTCCTTTGAGAAAACCTAACCCCCAACTCTGGAGTACTCAAGAAAAACAAGATATGGTTACAAAATTACGCAATGGTAATTTTGGTGTTTAAACTTACTTATCTGCACAATTTCAATGATGGGGGAACATGAGTTTTCAAATATGCTATTAAAGAGTGTAGAGCACAGTCAAGACCACTTAAAAACAGGATCCAGATTCAGTTTTGTTTGCAGTTACTTCTGTTAAATATTCATACTGAAAGAATCCAAAAGATCGTATTTGTTCCAGATGTTGTTGAAAACAACCATGAAATCAGTCTTTCCTTAAGAAAGCTCCAGTGAGTTTAAAAAGTCATGCAGTCCCCAGTTAGAGACAGCCTTTTAAGTGGGAGATCTTTGGGAAGATGTGGCCTTCAAAACAATCTACAAATGGTCTAAACAAGGACAGCTGAGGCCACGAGCCCCATACCTGCTCCCAAACTAGCAGCATTTTCCCATCCTGCCCCCTCTGTCACGGTGACTTTAGTGGAGGGACAGCAGGGGCTCCTGGCCTGCTTGCACTGTGGTTGGCCCTCAGAGAGGGTAGGGAAAGAGGAGATCCTTTGCTCCCCAAGTCCTCCCTAACATCTTTTCACCTCCTCATCCTCAGCTTTCCCTCAGCTCACAGACACCCAAAATTATTGATATTATTGTAAACACCTTGCTTTTCAGATCCCTGTAAATCTGCAACACCCATTACTCTATGGGTTTCTCTTTGCTAACTTTCTCTTTCTGTATCCCTTAAATGGCTCTTTATTCTCCCTCTCTTTACCTCTAAATTCTCTTTTTCTTTTCCCCCCATCACTACTTTTGTGTTCCAAGACATCTGTAGAGTTCTAAATTTGCCGACACATAGGCTGTTTAAGCAGAGCATTTTTAAGATGCTAAAATCATTTGAGTACATTGTCAGAAATGTAGGGGAAAATAATTAAGAGACGTTTACCAGCTGCTCACACTTCTGGTCCTTAAGAATTTCCAGTTAAAACAAACATGCATGCTCGGCAGGTTATTTTCTCTAAAATGTCTAATAGCATTTTGTGGTTTGAAAGTGTATTTCTACAACAAATGAGTAGCAAATGCACATACACAAGAAAATATTTTTTATTATTTTTGTGACTATTACTTTTGTGCCTAAGGAGATATTTACAGGAGTGATTCTGTGGCTCTGAGGCCACTAATAAGCCACGCATGTGTGTACATGTATGTGTTTCTGTGCCTGGGTAAATAGTAATTGCAAATATACACAAACAATTGGGACAGAGCAGAACTTTCTCCCAGTGACGATTTCCTTTCTTCACAAAAAGATTCATTTAAAAAGAAAGGTATTATTAAAAATCCTGTCACTGGGAGTTGAATGGAGACTCTATCTCCCCTGGATCTCTTTGGGCTATCCTGGAGGACAGAGCATTGGGCAGCAACAGCCTAGTGCTGAGGGAGCTCTGTGCCCCTGGCTGGGTGACTTGGAAAAAGCCATTTCACCTTCTTTCCCTGCGTTTAGCATGAGTGACATGTTCCCATTTGTGATCTACTTATGAAGAATGCCACGGAGAAGATGAGTGTTCTTCTGATTTCCATTAGACTTCTGTGTCCTCATAAATCTGCTCCCTCCCCCTGAGTTCTGGGCCCCACATGATGCCATACAGTGCCACTATACACAGAGCCCCCCAGGTGATCTTCTCCTGCAAAAACAGCAGCAGAGGCCTCTGGTCCCCTGCAGTATGATGATGAGACCTTACCCTCTGCACTGTGACTTGTTCTCTGTGTGCACTCGCCTGCGCTGTTCCACACTGTGTGTCTGTGCTTCCCCCAGGATGGAGCACCCAACCACACTCCTTCCACTACATCTCCTGGGAACACGGCTCTCTGTCCATGGAGCTCCCTGGGACCCTTCAGCCCAGGCTATGGATTTTTTTTACTTTGATTTCCCCAAGTGCTGCTCCTTGATGGCGTGTTCCTGGCTGAGGTTTCTCGAAGAGCACAGGTTGTTCCTGTGACAGGAATTGCACAGAGTCTCTCCATGACCCTGGGCCAAAAGGAGAAGCCGTTTCACTTCCTAGATTTAGTTCCTGCTGCAATGTAGCATCTGACTTCCCAAACTTAGGGCTTGGACCAGACTGCCCCAATTGAATTACCCCTTTGTGGGGCTTCTGTTTCCAGCAAATGCACACTAGGAGTGTCATCTGTTGCTTGGTGAACTCCATTTCCTCCCTCAAGGCTTGAGGCTGGTGAGGCTGAGTCTGGCTGGTGATGCTGGGCCAGCTGTGCCAGGTCAGCTTAGTCCCTCTGCTCCTCTGAGTCTGGGAACTATAGGATTAAGAGTCCTCCACCTTTGAGAAGGAGTTTGGCTTTGATAAGACCCAGAGCAGACACCTGAAACTGCTGTCAGTGAGTGTGAATGTTGGCTGTGTCTGCCTTCCTAATTTGTGCTGGTTTGGCAGTGCTTGCTGAAGCTCCAGGGCGGCGATGACACCTTAGTGATAAGGTCTGCCCTGCGCACAGAGCTGCCCCACACCCACCGTTCATCTCCAGCTCAGCCCCAGTCAGAGCTCTGCTGGTGAGAAAGGAGTGGTCAACAGGTAACTCAAGTTATCTATTGAGAGACAGAATATGTGAATTCTAAACCTAGAAAAACAGAATTCCCTATATCTTGTCAAGATTAGAGGGACAAGAATCTGTTTGAGGCCTGCAGAAAAACCCTGAATCACCCACCAAGGACTGCACATGCCTCAGAGAGAAAGGTGAAAAGTGCACTGTGATGAAGACTACAGATCTTCATCACGAGAAGACCCCCAAAGACCACCAGGACACACAGCGCATGCGTGGCACACATGCTAATGATATTAATGATTTCTGAGAAATAATTTGTATAACCACTCCTATCCCGGGGAATGTGATGAATATTCATGAGTGTTACCCATAATATTGTGTGTTGGCAGTGCCGGGATGTGTGTGTTTGGAGGAGTGAATCCCCACAGCCGGCGCTGAATAAAGCAAATCCCCCCTGCTCTGACTGTGTCTCTGAAGGGTCTCTGGGCCGGCTTGGGGTGAATCATGGGCTGCTGGCACAGCGAGCATTCCCCCTCTCCACGCAGTTTCTTTACCTGGGCAAGGGTGAGCTGTGGCTCTGAAAAGCCAAATGCAGGGATCAGGCCCTGCAGAAGGCCATGGTGAAGGGGATGCCATCCCCAGAAACACTGCGAGTGCCAAGGGAGGCTTGGGCCCCTGGAGCACAGGGGAAAGCTGAGGCAAAAGATGTGCTAACGAGAGTGTTGCTTCCACTAGTTTTGCCATCTGATAGAGGAGCAGGGGTGCCCTGGTTTCCAGAGGCAGCTGAGGAGCCCAGGGCTGAGGGCAGAGGGGAGGGAGAAGGCAGGACAGGAGCAGCACAGCCATGGCAAACACCAGCACTGCTGCCCTCACACCTCAGCTCAGAGCTTGACTAGCACAAGGCTTGTTGTCTCCCCCAAAAGATCTTATTTAACCTCTCCCTATCCTTATTTTGGAGAACTGGCTCTTCACACCACAAGGAAGCCCTTGCAGCCCTGCAGACCTTTCACTCAGCCTGTCACACTGTATTTTCCTTCGGTCTGGGCCTATTTTTACTAAGGCCTGCTATCTGAATCCTGAAGTCTCTCTAGAATAGAAACACCCCTGACTGCACTAGGATCAAACTGTAAAATGTACTTTCAGGTGCTTTTTTGAGTAAAATAGAAGAGTCAAACCCTTGAAGCTGTGTGGGATCCCTTACTGACCCAAATACATTGCACAGATGAATAAACATTCCTATTCGTTTAGACTTTGCATGGTACATGTAAATACACTTGTCATTAGCTAGGTTTCTCAAATAACACCTTAACAGCTCTGAAACAGTCAGCTTTTCTCTTCTGTGTTTTTATCCAGTTCATTACAGCCTTGATACCGCCAAAACTTGAGCAGGTGCATTATTTTAATTTGTTATTTGTTCATTATCTTAATTTGTTTGACCTCAATGAGACTATTCACATATGTAAAGTTATGCACAAGCTTAAGTCTTTGCAGAATCAGGATTTGTGGGCTTAATCTAAATCCTACTGAAGATTTCAGTCAGGTTCAGCTCTTTGCCTGCCTGCAGGAGAGCTGCCTCTCTATCAAAGCACATCACACCCGCGATGGGAACCTGTCTGGGGACTCAGCTAACTGGGGTTCCGTTCCTCTTGCAGATTCCAGAGGCTTGGGAGCAGCATCTCTGTGGGAATGTTCAGGTTATTCCTTGGCCCTGGCACTTCACAAAAGCCAAACTAACAGCAATTAGGCAATGCAGTCACTGCTGGAATTAGAAACATCGCCCCCTCACAAGCCTCATGGCAGTTCTACAGTCACGGTAGGAAGTTGCAGGTGCAGGTACAGCAACTTCTGTCTACCCTGAGCAGCCCAGGAGCTCTCGGGGAGGTGGGGCTCCTGGACTCACCAGGATGACACCCAGACAATATAATGAAAACTCTGCCAGCAGGATCCACTCACAGTCCAAGAGTCACCATTCTTCCTGACCTCATCAGCTGTGAAGCTGAGAAAGGGCGAATTCCAGCAAGAGCTCAGGAGTCAGATAACAGTGGCTGGCTGCAAGAGTCCCCGAAAACCCTAGGCAGCAGGAGATCTGAATGTGCCTCTTGCTCCCCTCAGCTCCTGATGGTTTGTGCCCTCGGAGAGCGAGGACAGCCCAGCAGCCCCAGCCCTGTCCCACACAGTCCTGCTGGCCAGCTGTGGGGTCAGCACAGTGTGGGATCGCCCATGGGGTGGGCACCACACCTGCACTGTGCTCCTCTTCTGCACCTCTTGCCCAAAGCCCAAAATCTGCACAGTGCATGGCACTGGAGGTGGGACTTGGCTCAAAAGCACGGACACAAAAGCAGAGCTGCCAAAGGTGTCTGCAACATTCTTGGGAGGTACAAGGGAAAGATCTCGTTAGACTGGGAAGTCCCCATTGACTTCAGTGAGAAATCAACTAAAATCAGATGTGTTACACAGGAAAACACTTAGGATGTGATTTAAAGGTTTTGGAAGTCAATGCAAGAACTCAAATTTATTTCAATACCCTTGGATCAAGGCCTAGACACCAAGAGGAAGATCCTTTAAGAGTCAATGGAGAATTTGTAGGTGAAATTTGACCTTAGAATATTGAGGAGAATGTTGGCTTCTGCTGTTTAACAACACAAACAATTTTGTCACAGGCAACCTGACTTTCCTTCTGTTCAAGGGGATCATTCCCTTTACTTTTCTAACTCAATAGCAACCAGCCTTTTCTCTCTCTGCTCGGGAGGGAGCAGCCACAGCCCAGCGAGCTGCTCATCTCCTGGAGTAGGCACCAAACCCCTTGGTGACGGAGAGCTCTGTGTCCCCGAGAGGCGAGAGCAGTGAGCAGTAACCACTAGATGGCTTTGTCTGGCAACCCTCGCCTCCTCCTACTGCAGGATGCTTTTTTCCACCTTTATTTTTCACCTTATGATTTTGGTCTTAACAGAGGGGGGAAAAAAAAAAAAAGAAGAAAAATTAGTTTAACCACCCTCTCTCTAGAAAACATCACCCCAAAGTTTCAGAGAACCCTTTCTTTTCTTCCTTTAGGGACCTGCATGGAAGTGAGAGCTTCCCAGGTGTTTACTTCAAAAAACCTCTTCACTCAGCCCAGAAACACTTTTACACTCTCCTGTCAGCCAGACAGCTAATACAGTAACAACTTGGGCCTTAAAGCAGGGCATATTGCATCAGCATTCAATGATAATTTCTCCTAAATAACCAGCTCTACTTCCCCTACAATGAGCAGCCTGTAAAATTAGACTAGAGAAATCACAGATGTGTGGCTACAATTATCAGACTTCCGTGAAATAATGTAATCACGTGGGGGAAAAAAAATTCAGGTAACTGTTGTGAAAAACACTGTGGGAAAGGCAAAGACAACCACTTGATCTTCCCAGAGCAGCTTCTCCTGCCACTGTCCTCTGCAGAGGTGACAAGCAGAGCCAGCTCTGCTGCAGCCTTGCAGCCCTCCAAGCAGGCAAAACACTGGCCTGTGTCACCATCGCCTTTTGCCTTGATCAACAACATCTCTTCTGCTCTGATATCTGTTCTGATTTGCATTTGGCTCAGCCAAACTGCAGCTGTCAGTTACCATCTTCTTGGATCCATAAGAAAAGGGAGGAAAAATTAATATCTCTTCTGTACCAGCACCTCCCTGGTGTTACTGTTGGCAGCGATATAAACATATATTCAAAAATAGATAAGTAATATACAATTTAAGAAAAAGTACCACAATAGGACAATGAAACAGACAGGTAAGATAAAAGGGAAAGGATTGCAATATTCTTAATGCCCATACCTGCTCTACATGGTGTTTATTCAACCCTTCTTGCCTTTAAAGACCAAACTTGACATTTTAAAAGATTAAAGGGAACAATTTCTTTTGGCAAGTAGACAGAAACCCCCAAAACACTGCAATCTAAAACTTTAGTACATGTTTCTCAGTTCCATAAATTTTACCCCATTCTTACTAGCTAAAGTGACTGAGATGACCTGGGTAACTCAGCCAAGCTGAGCTTCCTCCTGAAGTCAGGAGCAGCTGCCGGATCTGTGTAATCCCTGCTGTTAAAGCACTTACCGCTACACACATGTGCTATTAAAATGTTCACTATAATAGCAGGCAAGCTGCCCAAAATGGAGACAGAAATGACAGAAGGTAAGAAAATTGCATATCACTTGGACTGTTTATTTACACCAACATTATCACAAGATAAGATATAAGATAAGGTGGAGCTTACAAGGCTGATTCGTGCTGGTCTTACTCTTATCATCTCCGTCATCTGATGCTCCACCGTCTCACCTAAATTCAGCTGTTTCAGCAGAGATGTGCCAGTTTCTGCCTTCTAAGGTCTGGCCCAGTAAGATTATTGCCCTAGAAAGGAGAGTAGATCTGGAAGATCAGGCTGTGCTGGTATAAAATAAATGAGCAATAACAAGTTGGGTAATTTGCAGGCAATAGATCCCAGCGTTAGATAGCACTCAGCCAGGTATTTTCAGTACACTAAAAATCAGAGTATTTGAAGATCCTGACAGATATCAGAGCCTCTAGGGCCTTAACCTTGTAGGTGCTTCTCATGAAAAGGTAGCTGGACTGGGGGCATTGGGATGGAACAATTTATAGACCCTGTTATGAAACTCCGAGGTCTCCACAGAGGTACTGCGGTGTTATAGAGAAGAAAAAGACCCATAATAATAAAAATAGGGACAGATAAAGTGTATCCTAATAAGACTGTGGCTCTGTGGGGTCTTTCTGCCAATGACACTGGTTTGAGTTACCCCAATCCCTATTTCTGCCCTTGGGCCCTTTCTCAAGTAGATGTAGATACACTCACATTCTGAAACAAATCAAGAAGCTTCTCTTCTGGAGAACTCCTCCAGTTTTTGCCAAGTTATTTTCAGCTTGGATCAGTTGCTTGATCCAGGGTAGTTCGCAGCACAAGTTTTTTGCTGGCAGAATCGAAGTAGAGTGTAAGGGCAGAAAGGAGCTGCTTTTATGCAGGGGGGTGTCGATGCTTGGTAAATCACTCTTGGATTTCTCTGAGCAAACACATTAATTGACAAAAGAGAGATGGGGCAGAAAAGGAACCAGGATCTTATGAGTAGCTTTTCCGAAGCTGCTCAAAAGAGTATTTCTCAGATGCACACTCATTCTCTGTAGGCAAAGACACATATTTGAGTGACAGAAATTATAAGATGCACAGCAGAAAAACAGGACTCAAATGGTTACCCCAGCATTTGTCAGGAGATGATCAGTGTGCTTGCTTTGTGGAACACCCCTCGTTATATTTATTTCATATCTTATTTCTTTACTGCCAAAGGATTAAAGCAGGGAAATATTTGGTCTTTAATAGCATATTTAACGTTTTCTGCTGACTAGCCTGATTTTAAAGAAGGCTGCCTCTGGCTGGTACTTCTTCCCAGTGCTCCTTGGCATCTCTGTTCTTGCAGCCACTGCTCTGAGCAGGCTGAAGTAGGTGCCCAAGCTCCACCCAGCTGCTCAAAATGCTGGCGTCTGCTCTGCCATGTGCAGCTTTTCAATATGATAATAAGCAATTAGCCACACATTTATAAACACAGAGAATGGGAGATATGTACATAGTGCAAGATTTTTTGCTGAATGCGCTAATAGATACTATAGGGATAATAACCTCCAAATATTTCTAACTCCAGCAAAAAGGCAGAGGTCATCAAGTTCAGTGAATTATCAGCCACTATTTGCCCAGTAGCTAACAGGAAGCACAGTGATGTTTATTCACCTCTCCAGATTTACATGAACATCAGTCTTCCTTTCCTGTCTCAGATGGAAAGCTTTAGCATAGATGCTCCATTATATTCCATAAAACCAGAGAACAAAGCAAGCTAAATTCTTGGTTCTGTTAGATGTCCCCCATGCTCAGTTCTTTAACCAGAGCTGAGCAGTGCCAGACAAGGCTGCTCCATGATGCTTTTCAGACGTTTTTCAGACAGAAATAATCTTTCTCTCCCTGGTTCCAACATTTTACAGAGAAGAAAATGTAGGTGCCAAGAGCTCGAGGGTCTCCAGGCTGGCTAACCAATATTTTCTGTTTGTCAGGGTACTTGTGCACTGCACCCTTACAGTAACCCAACACGTCTGTGAAGATGAACTTGTGAAAGGAACAGCAGCCTTGGCCTGCTTGTCTCCCAGGGACTTCACACTGATATATGGAGGGAGAAACACCAGCCCAGGCCCAAGAGCAGAGCAGCATTTTCATACAGCCCTGCCCCCAGCATGACCAGCTCTGCTGAGAGCAGCACAAGGAGCAGAACCACCCCAACAAGGCACTGGAGCTGCCAGATGCTGTTCAGGGATGCAAACTTCCTAGTCTACCACCAGCCCAGGACTCACCATACTACTGTACCTTGTTCAGTATGGGCATGCCTACAATCCAAAGAAAAAACATGTGATTTTTGCCCCAAAAATAACCTTTGCAGGCCTGTGCCATCACCAGTGTTCTGCCTGTTTTCCAAGATGTGGAGCTGACACAAGATACAGAATTCAAATGCTGAACCACAGCATGGAGAGACAGGATCACCACCCTGCTCCTACTCACTGCTCTCCCTCACTAGGGCCATAAAGCCTCCGTTTTCCCTCTCTACATTGAGAAAGGAGTGGTCAACAGGTAACTCAAGTTATCTATTGAGAGACAGAATATGCGAATTCTAAACCTAGAAAAACAGAATTCCCTATATCTTGTCAAGATTAGAGGGACAAGAATCTGTTTGAGGCCTGCAGAAAAACCCTGAATCACCCACCAAGGACTGCACATGCCTCAGAGAGAAAGGTGAAAAGTGCACTGTGATGAAGACTACAGATCTTCATCACGAGAAGACCCCCAAAGACCACCAGGACACACAGCGCATGCGTGGCACACATGCTAATGATATTAATGATTTCTGAGAAGTGATTGGTATAACCACTCCTATCCTGGGGAATGTGATGAATATTCATAAATGTTACCCATAATATTGTGTGTTGGCAGTGCTGGGGTGTGTGTGTTTGGAGGAGTGAATCCCCACACCCGGCGCTGAATAAAGCAAATCCCCACTGCTCTGACTGTGTCTCTGAAGGGTCTCTGGGCCAGCTTGGGGTGAATCAACATCACACTGAATGCTGGAGTTCACACTTCTCCACTGCTCCCGTAAATCCCTTTCAGTATTTGTGCCATGGTTTCCTCACACAGAGCTGCTCCATCCCTCTGATGCCCTTGGTGTCCCTGCTCTGGGCTGGCTCCAGCAGCTCCATGTCCTTGCTGTGCTGGGCCCAGGGATGGAGGCAGCCCTGCAGGGGGGTCTCAGCCAAGCAGGACAGAGGGGCAGAAGCTCCCGCTCCCCTGCTGCCCCCACTCTAAGGGATGAGGCCATATCCATAGAATTATATTCTGTATAAACCGGCAATCTAATTCCGTTATTTTTTCCTGCAATTCAGTTTAACTAGCCTATAACCTTCCACACCGGATGTAGCTGTCCAAGCGCTGATGGTGAGGGCAGCCTCTGGGAGAAGGGCCCAGGGGCTGCTCCTTGCCAGACACAGTCAGTCCCAGGCAGCTCTGGAACAGCCCCACCATGGCACATAACCAAAGCCACCATCCAGGCTGGGGACACCTCTCTGAAAACGTGTCTACAGGGCAAGAGAAAGGAGCAAAGAGCAAGAAACAGAACATGGAGGGCAGAAGAAGAGGCACCCAATGGTAAGCAGGTATTCCCAGAGGGACTGCAGCCCAAAAGAGCCATGCAGAGCAGAGTGAGGAGGCAGGAACAGAAGAGAAGCCACTGAACACTTATTGCCACCCCCTTACATCCGTTGTGCCACTTCTCTCCCCACTGAAAGGAATGAGGTACAGCAGTAAGGGCAGGGGAAGAATCCAGAGTGAAACTGAGACCAGGATGAGAGAAGGAAAGGTGTTTTAATTAAGTGTCTGGGCTGATTTTGGCTTCGTTTCTGTTCCCTAATATACAAATCAATGATCAACTACATATTAAGTTGGCAATAAATTTATTTTTCCTAGTCAAGTCTGTTTTGCTGCAAGCATTACTGATAAGAAACACACTTGTCCATCCCAACCCATGAGATTTCTTGATCTTCTTCTTTCTTTTCCATTCTGCTAAAGCAGCAGGGAAGCAAGTGAGTAGCTAGGTGGGAGTTTGGTTGCTGACCTGCGACACTTCACCTTAACTCCCTGCCCCCACCTTTAATTTTAACTATCAGTACATTGTGCTAACTTTTAGTTAGAATCTTGTCTTTCAGTTGAAACCAGAGACTCTTCTAAAACCATTGAGATCAATAGAAAGACACTTCAGGTAGACTTTAGGTGGATTTAGGGACTGGCACATTGCTCCAGGCCTGCTTGTTCCTATGGCTTCTCCTTGCCACTGACCATAGCACAGATCAGGGTATGCACCTCATGTCTACACTGAACATAAGAGCTGAATTTCTTCTACTGATAGAGCATGCACTGCTCATGTTCCTAGTGAGAACATTGTCCTAAAAGCTTATGAAATCTTCCATTACCATAATCATAGCAAAAAAAAAAAAGTTAATGCACCAAATGTTAATGCATGAAGAAAAATGTGCTCGAGTGGATCCAAGCTCCCAGATCCAGGTTTAACCAACACCAGCACAAGGCTGTATCGTAAGGTTCAAATGCTAAACTCAAAACCTCCCATCACAGAACTGCAATTAAGGAAGGGAGAATTATTGATTTTATAAAAGCTGTTGGTGTACAACAGAACGGAACCAGCAGCAAGAAGTGCTGAGCCAGCAGGGCACATCTGCAAATGGGAAAGGGGCGCCTACAGGAACGTGTGTAATTTAGCAAAGGTAGTAGGAATAAGTGACTATTCTGCAGTGGAGAAGCTGCCATGTAAGGGATTGAGAGTGTGGGGTCTGGTGCATGAACCCACCAGCCAGTCCAATGGGTGAAAGAGCCGTGGCCAGGCTGGAGGCAGAGCTGCTGACTCCTCCCATTGCTGAATTACAATTAAAAGCAAAGAGAGTATCCTGTAACTGTGATTAGGTGCACATGCTTCATTTATCCTATTTTGGAAACAAAGCTGTTTTAATTTCTCCCAGTCGAAGCTGTTATTTCTAGTTAACATGTATTTATAATGAAGATGCCAACATGAACAAAACCTTTCCTTTTAGAAGAGAGATTTGTTCTGTTGTTTCATTTAAGTGATTTTGACATGGTTGTGGAACATGATGCTGATCTCTTAAAGGTACTTGGAGAAATATTTTCTTAGATAGTCAGCTTCGTTTCTGTCTTTAGGTCATAGCACTGCATTGATTTTAAAATAGAAGTCAATTGAGAACTTTAAAAGAAATCAATGCTATGATATAGTTTGGGAGCTGCTATCTTTTCCAATGTTTTCTCAGACAGTCAGCATCGTAGTTAGGAGTATATCAGCTCACCATCTTTCCAGGACTCTCATGTTATTAACAAATTAACTACAAGATAAATTAAATTCAGAATTCTGCTCTGTTTCCTCCAGTTCTACAAGGGCTCACCTGCCCATTCAGTTCATACCTTACATCTTTTCTACCACAATATTTCTTCACTTACCTCCCTCCAACATGGGACCTAATCTGGGTCAGTCACTGGTACCCCACAACACCTTCCAGCTTCAGCAATGCTTCAGAGTGCCATATCTGAGGCCACCACCAGTAATCCTCTCAATGGCTGTGAGACTTGCAGGACAAAATGTGGCTTCTTACTTGAAAGAAAAAAAGTCAGTATTAGACTTTTATTATCAAAGTGAATCACATTTTCAATTTTCCCCTAAAAGTAAAGCCTTAAAGACAAAGAATGCTGTGGGTTTTCATTGCCTACACAAAATTTTAGATTATATACAACGTAAGCATTTTGGTGGTTAGAGCCTCAGCTGCCGGAATCAGGAGATTATGAAAGATTCACAGTTTTCATTTCCTATCTTAAATTTGCATCATCCTATACCATTGTTATTAGTAAGCTCCAGAAGGTTAAAACTTGACACAAACAAAAAGGAGCTTTTTTTTTTTTTTTTTTTTTTTTTAAATACACACCATCTAAACTAATAATTTCACTTCAAGTACTCCTAAGATTGTGTTTGTTTCTGGTTGAAGATAACCATATACAAGTTTGGAAAAAATTGCTAGGAGTTCCATTTTATTTCAGTTTATTGAGGTGGATACAGCAGGAATAAATAATTATCACTTACCTGGCATTTTGAGATACTGCATTCCTACAGCCCCAGGTATCTCTTTTGAAAGAGCCGTGCTAATTTCCATTGTCATAGGGCAATTTCCATTTATTCTAAGTGTGCTGTTACACTAACCAGTTCAAAGAGAGCTTACAACTGTAAATACAAGTTATTTTCACTTGGAAGCCCCACAGCAAATGGACAGGAACAGAATCTGTCTCACCCTTGTCAAAGAGGCTTGGAAATAAAGGTGAGAAGTCTCCTATCTACAAACAGTTCATGTTATACATTTACTTCCAAATAAAATTCGAAGTAAGAATTTCAGTATTAAATCTCCTGCATGTTTTGTGACCTGGTTGATGGGAAAGACAGCCTCAATTCCTGCCACCCTGACCAAACTTACTGGTGCAAGGGCAGCTTGAGCTGGGACCTTCATAATTGGGGTGTGATGAGAAACCTCATCCCAGAGACATGGATTTAAAAATTTGTGGTGCAACTACATTATTTAAATTAGTGTGATTACATGTGGAGTTGTGTTTCCTGTGCACGGCATATTTTAAGCTGCTTGGACAGCTTTCAGGGTGGTCAGCCAGTTCCATGTACGGGGGAGGCAGGTCACACACATGCTCCCATCAAAACCTCACAGTGTGCATAGACACTTAAGGCCCATCTGGGTTTTCACAGCCTCCTCTGAGCCCATTCTTGCATTCTTTATCACTTCCAACTGGTTTAAAGTTGGCATATCCACCATGAAGCTGCTCCCTTGAGCTCTACATAGCTCAACTCTGATCCCTTTAAATTATAAGGGCTTAAAATAATATTTTAAGAAATGTGTATCAGATCTATCTTCGAAGTTTCTCTACATTCCTGTCCGACTCCTGCAATGATCTCTGTGTGGAGTGTGACTACCTTGACCCACTGGAGGGAGCTCCGAGGGAAGTACAGAAACTCCCCCAGAGTGCAGCCCAGGTGTCCTGCACACCAGTGACAGGTACAGAGGGCAAGTGCCCTCCGAGGGCTTGTCCTAGGTTACATGGAAGGTGTAACCAAAAGTATGTATTCTATTACCATCTCCATAAGCTGTTAAAACAGGTGGGGCATGGTTCTTTATGTTCAGCATGACCCAGCCCTGCTAACACCATTGGGGCTATCTCTGCTCATGGCCATCGAGGGCTCCGGGAGTGACTCACAGATTCCACCAGCCATTGTGAGATGCCCTGCCCAGAGGGAAGGAACTGAACATTCCTACCTGCACATAAACTGAGACTCTGGAACACCAGGGTACTTTTCCCACTGGATTCCCAGAGAAGAAGAGCTCAGGAGCCACCACTGGACCTCCAGAGACCGACGAGATCTTTCCACAAGATCACCACTTCAACAGGAGTACATCCATCACTCCAATGGGACTGCAGCCACCATTCGAACTGGACTGCTAGCACCACCCCTACAGGGTGCAGGTTGTATTCTGACTTTGTCTATCTAAACCGTTGTTTCGGTATTATGACCTTGTTCTAAATATTAGTAAAGAACTGTTATTCCTTCTCCCATATCTTTGTCTGAAAGCCTTTGATTCCAAAGTTACAATAATTCGGAGGGAAGGTGTCACATTATCCATTCTAAGGGAGGTTCCCACCTTCCTTAGCAGACACCTGTCTTTCAAACCAATATAGGGCTCCATACAGCAATCCAAGACTGACAGTTCTGAATAACATCCTGAAGTGACAGGATGGTTCTAGGTGGAGGACTTAAATGCAAAAACACTTCACCACTTTTTTCTCTGACAAGTAGCATGCTCCAGGGTGTGGGAAAGGGAGTCATAAAGGCTCACTGGACATTTAAGAGACACCTCCAGCTTTCTACTCTGAGCATCAATGTAACTGCTCTGCTTCTCTTTCAAGGGAGCAATTCCTACTCAAGCTGTTAAATCCTTCTCCGATCTGCCAGCAGGGAGGGGGTTCAGGGCTCCTTCGTCTCAAGCCCTTTGACTTAATTCTGCTGATGCCTCACAGTTTATCAATTATCACCTCTGATCTGATGTCCTGGATAAGAGATCAGAGTGGAATCATCTAATTTATAGTAAGAGTGGGGACAAAGCTAAAGGTAGATGTTTGCTGAGTCCTTAATGCACAGATGCTATTCTGACAGTGCAAAGTAGAGCTCCACAATCACTCAGATGTGGTGTTCACCCATGCTCAATATTGGACACTATCTTTGCACTCATGCTTGTTAAAAAAAAAACAAAACCAAAACCAACCACTAACATTTTTACAAGAGTTGGCAACAGTTGCTGATGTACAAGTGCATCAGCTAGAAGTAGTAACCATGGTCATCAGTCAAGTTTCCAGATCTCAGCGCTCCAGGGAAACCTGGAAGTTGAAGGAAAAGCTCTCACAGTATCATAGGTTCAGCTGCAAACAGTTCACAACTCACCCCTGAATTTAACCCAGGATTAAGAGTTTCTCACCTAATAAACTGGGAACCAGGGCCTTGTGAGAAGAAAGATGTTCCAACTCTTTAGTAGCCTTCATGAAAAGAACAGTCTTGTGTTTTTTATCTCCTGGGGAATCAGTATTTTAATTAGAAACTAATAAGAGCTAGCAAAAATTGCTTTGACATGTTAGCATCCAGAAATTTTCAGCCTGGCTTAGAGGATTTTTTTTTCTACCAGAAAATTAAACATATATCATAGAATTATAAAATGGGAAATTTGGAATTGCACTCCCCAAAATGTTAGAAAAGTCTTGCTACCATCTCATGGATATCAAGCAAGAGCTGGAAGGGGCCCAAAAAGAAAATTCTGGGGCAGTGCAACAAGCTTCTCAAACAAACAGCTTTGAGAAGGTCAGAGTAGCATTCACATATTGGGACACTTCTCTAAACCACAGCTGAATTGCCAATCAATATTATTTCACATTTTTCCACTGAGCTCTGCAAAGTTTAGTGACTAAATGTAGCAAAAGCTTGTTGAAGATTGAGGGGGATGGAATTTTTCCCATTCTGTTGCTAGGCAACTAACGACCAGATACTTAAGGGCCATCTACTCTTACAAAAGAGATGAAGATTTTTGGCTAGGTGGAGCATGGGAACAAGGGATTGGGGATTTGATAATGGAGACACTTGGCTGCCGGATTCGGAGGAGAGAGGAGTGGGAAAAGCAGCTGTCTGCTTTTTCGCTGCAACTGCGGAAAAAGCTCGGCGTTGCACTGGCTTTTCTCTACCTGGTGGGTGAGTTCTCGCTTGGGAAAAAGGCATGGGACTCCAATCCTCTCTTCCCCTCTGGGAGGGTACATTTTCCCATCTGCACTGCAGTGGAACAGGACCCGGCTGCCGCCACCCCGCGTCATGCCTGCCACAGCTGTGGAGTCCCTGTCACCTCCTCTGCTGGCCGGCCTGGGGGTGCTGACCCGGCCACTCCATCTCCCGGCTCTGGGCTCTCTGCTGCGCCCCATCCATCTGCGCTCCACGTTTCTCCAGCCCGTCTGCCATCACGCGCGGCACAGATCCAACCTCGCGCCACAGCGCCATCTGCAGCTCCCCGGGAGTCATCGCACCTGCCCTGCTGGGCTGGGAGCCCAACAGCGCCCCTGCTGGCCGTGACCGTGACTGCACCAAAGGGACAATGCCTGGCAGCCCAGGGACATCTGCCACCAGGTTTTGGTTTTGTTTATTGTTTTTTACCTTGTTTACTGTTTTTTGTTACTGATTGATTGCTTCATTATAGATACTAGTAAAGAACTCTTATTCCTTTTCCCATACCTTTGCCTGAGAGCCCTTGATTCCAAAGTTATAATAATTTGGAGGAAAGGGGGTTCACATTCTCTGTTCTAAGGAAGGTTCCCACCTTCCTTAACAGACACCTGTCTATCAAACCAAGACAAAGCTGAAAGTTGTTTAATCTTCCACTGTGCTGGGCCAGCAGAGAACAATCCCATCCTCAGCCTTCAAACTTGCTATATACAAAAAATCAGTAGTAAACCAGTTAAACTACATCTATTTACTGCTTTTTCAAATCTGTACCAGGAAGCTAACAATGGGAAGCCTGGGAAAATTCAAGTACAATAAAGAGAAAAATATGCCATGGGAACACTATTTTTCTTCCATTAGTAGGTCCTTCAGTCCTAGAAGGAAATTCCTTATCATCAGATCCAATCTACAAAACCAACTGTCCAACAGCCTCAGCAGGCAGAGCTGTAGATTCAGAAGTGCAAACCAAAGCTAAGAGCCACAAAAAGATCACCCAAGTTAGTTATTTGCCATCTGAGAGTGGGATTGGATCCTACCCCAGGATGAGAAGTGACGCCTGGAAAGGCACAGCAGAGGTTGGGCATCCCAAGAAGGGCTGGCGGGAACCCCTCCTCACTTGCCTCATATCACTTATAGCTTTCCACGCTCTAGAAATCCTCTTTCTCCCTTCAGCCACCACCTGCCTGAGCCATCTGTTCTACTTCAATAATAAAAAAGTAAGTCTCTAGAGCCATGGGTTTCCTAGCAGGGCCCATCTTCAAGTGACTTCAAATCCTAGTGTAGCCATTATTATTACCATTCTCATTGCAGTAGTCCTTGCCCTAATTGGGTTGAAATTGTTGAGTTCTTTTGTTCCAGGAAGGCAGGAACACACCACACTGTAGCAGCCATGAGTTATCCCCAGCCACAGGAGCCCTGCCAGCCCCAGACCGTGTCCCAAGCACACACATGGCAACACATCACCTGTCCCACATCCTGCTCTTCCTGTCCACCCATGATTCCTCAAGGAAATACAACTTATCAGCATATTCAAGTAACCTTCCTATCAAATAATTGCTGCTCTACTTTACAGGTCAAACACGGTGTTCAAACTTTTGACATCAAGGGCAAGACTCCCATTTGCTCCGTTAGGGAACAGGAGTTCACTCCCCAGCTTTGACTTCCACAAGCACTTTGATTTGCCAAGAGAAGTGACCTTCACTCTAGCTGTAGTACCTCAGCAGTGGTCCCTAACATTCCTCCCACTTTCATCACCACCATTTCAATGCTATGCGCATTTGCCCTTGGGTGTGTTGGGACTGTTTTGGAAGAGTAAAATGAAACTTCAATTAAAGACGTTACTGGTGCTTCTTCTTCCACTCCCCTCCCCAATCATTTTCTGATGTTCCAAAAGTCCCTTGCGCTAATCATTACTGAGATTTGTTAGTTTATACAACTATATTTAAGATTCATGGTTTGGAGGTCATTTGACTCATTTATGCATCCACAGGGATGGTTTGATTTGCTCAGCCTCACATCCTTCACTTACAGTAAGGCTGTGTAATTGGCTTTGATGAGCTCATGAGAAGAGACAAAGCAAAAAATGTACAACATGACGGACAGATATATGTATAGAGAAATGTTTCTGCTGGAATGAATCAGTAAGAGCTAACTGCTGTCTACAGTTCCTGCTCTGGCTTTATTATGATTTTACATCCCAAAGATTTTTTAAAAAATATTTTATCTTTTCCCTGCCTGCTGCCACCTTACAGTCACAGGAAGCTCTTTCAGTGAAAAAAATACATGTAAATGCTGCACCTTAATATTTAGACAGCACATTTTCCAAAGCACTCAAACCCTTCACTCAGAGAAATATCTTTATACCAAACAATTGGAAAGCACTGAAAATGTGGGTTTTGAGCAGCGTTTAAAAGACAACACAGACAGGAATATGTGTGCTTATGGGATCATCACATCACTGTTAGTGGTCAAAGGTATCTGGGTAAACCAGCAAGGCTGAGGAAGTTGTAATCATAAAGAATTGATCTTTTCCATAAATTTTCAGTCAAAGGAATAAGCAAGACACTCTGCAAGAATGGCATTTTCTGATTTTAAGTGACTTCACCACAATCTATTACATTCTAAAGAAAAGTGAGGCCAGTGCTGGGCAGAAACCATGCTCATTTTATATCAGATTTAAGTCTACACCTGTAGCTTTTGAGCCATAGAATTAAGTCTGTACCTGCCACTTTTGAGAAACAAAACTCTTTGGTGCTTCTCAGATGGCTCTAGAGCTCCTGTTGCTGTATCAGCTGCAATTTTGGTTCATCCACTGCACACATCAGGTGTGGGTAGTGTTCTTAGCCCGCTTTTACAAACAGCAAACTGCACAAAGGCAAAATTCTCTTTGGTATTGCCCAGCTAAGCAGCTCAGCTACATGAATGAGACATTGTTTTTCCCAGGTGGTTGTTATCCTTGTTATTGGAAAACTCAGGAAGCTGACGCTGGGAGTGCAGTAACCAGCCAGGTGAGCAGGTAAAGCTGCATAATGGGCTCCCCTTTGCAAACCCAGTCTGGCTGTGGCCAAAATTGCAGGAAAAACAAAAACCCTCCAACAACATTTTTAATGTTAGAGAGTCAGGGCATTACTTTGTTATCTGGTCAGGATGCTGTTCTGGCCAGGGTGGACCACAGAAATCATCTCATCCACACATAGCCCAGGTGTGCAGAGACAATCATTCCATGACACACCTATTTTACAGGATTTTCCTTCAAGTTTTATACAGTCAAAACCCATAGAGATGCATTGTTTCAAAGTTCATTGATCCAGAGTTGAGCAACCCCCAGTGTTCAGTTTCCCATTGGATTCGAATGTCCTCGGCTCCAATGTAAATTAGATCTTCATTTTTCAATTTTCTTATCAGTCGTTTCTGGGCGAGATGTCTTCAGCTCTGTCCAAGGCAGCTCTGGGGTGGATGTTTGGAGATGGCCACCAATGTTCTGTTAATGTTCTGTTGATGGTCTCTATCTCTCTGGGTATCTTTGGGCTGCTCCAGTCTGTTGATGTGTTGAGTTCATCAGACCTCACCTGGCAGAACAATGTCCTGGAAAGAAATTTAAAATTCCTTTTCCAGGGGAAAAGCCTTTGACTAAAGTTATACAAAATTTTTAGACTGGTATATTTTCCAACATGGCCATCACACCTGCTGGAGGGCCTCTCATGGGGTTCAGCTTACTGCTGCTCAGAGCAAGTAATTTTGATTGGAGCTCATTCTGGCTCCTTTCAGGTATTCCTGTGGCCTGGAGCATTTCCATATACTGTGGAGGGAGGTGATGGAAAACCAGCATCAAGCCCTTCACATCCACATCTGCAGGGTGGGCTGCAGCCTAATTCCGGCAGGGCTGGCTGGATCCAAGGCAGCAGAGCTTGGCAAGGACTCTCCTGAAAATAGAATTCCTGCCTCAGTGGACAGCACCACCCAAACTCACCAGAAGGTTTCGTGGTGGTGTTTAACAAACAAAAGCATAATTTTTGTAGACAATTTTAATTTTCTCCTACTTTGCATGTGCTAATTCTGTGTAGGGCCAGGAAGAGACAGGGGAACAGAATTATTGTGCCATTACTGGTACTACAGATAGAAATGATTATATTCTCAGACCTCTAGAGCAGCTTGTAGGCTGCCAAAGTGCATGCAGTTGGAAGAATCATCAAGGGGTTTGGGTGTCTATTAATCCTGATGTTTCACACATACAATTAGAAGTCAACCAAAATAGGAACACTTCAGATCTGCTTTTATGGGGAGCTGTTGATTGGCTTACAGATATGTTCAGTTACTTAGCATACAGGAGGTGAATGGACTGCATCGCTCTATGGCTGCCACTTGGATTTGTCAATTAGGGAAGAGGAGTTTGGGTTTGTCAAGTCATCCGTGTGTTTAGAGCATCTATTCATCCTTAAAAAAACCAAAAAACAGGCAAACAAAAAAACCCCACCAAAACAAAACAAAAACCCCCCACAAAACAAAAAAAACCCCATGAAAACGGAAACAACAAGAACAACAAATCAGCTAATAACTTCTTAAGAGGAACCCTACACTATGGGCAATCCACAGCCATGTGTTTTCCCAGAAGCCTTTCCAGGAAGGGAGCAGCACTCATTATGAGCCATGGCCATGAGCGCCAGCGTGTCTTCTGGCCATTGCTGTAAGTCTCACAGGCACAAGTGAAAAAGAAGTTTCGAACAGACTTCTTGGTTCAGACCAAAAGAATGAAATCTCACTGCCTCTATACTCCATAGAAATAAAACGACAATGGCAAGGTTTGTGCTTCAGCACATGCTTGAAAGTTTCTGGGTGGGAATTTCCCATTGCAGTTGATTTTCTTTGCTGGACACTGCACAATAACCCCTACTCGGGCATTTACAGCAGTACACTAAATTTTCAAAGGAACTTGTGACTTTTCAAGATTGAGCTGTTTCACAAGTCCAGGTTTACGCATCCAAAGGAGAGAGCCCACAATGGAATTTGGTGAGCTCTCTTTGTTGAAATAAACTCCTTTCTCTGACTGCCACAACAGTATAATACTGACGCAGCATGGTAAGGAGTCAGAGCTATCGCACAGTCCCAACCACTCAGAGCAGTTCTACACAGTTTTTTGTATACTCAAACCTACTCTGGGATGTGATTTCTTTGAAAAACCATTATCACACCATCTGGAATAAATACAGTTAGAGGAGCATTAAGGCAACTTACACTATCATACCTCTTCTTACTTTTATTTCCTGTATGGAAATAGACAATAATTATAAGAAACACTTCCCCGAGTGCACCCATATCAACAACAAAAGGACTGCAGACAACTTTGTGATAAGAATTACATTTCTGTTCAGTCACACCAGGGCCCCAGACAGATCTTCTGCATGTAGCTAATGCAGTAGAAAACCTCACACACTGCACCCCCACCCAGATGCAAACTGACTCACTCATTTTCTACCAGCGGAGGATTTATAAACGCTTCCTGTTTTACTTCTGGCAAAACTCACCTCAACCAGCCTCAGCAAGCTGTGAGTCCTCAGCTTGATTTTGGCTGAAGCATTCAGGCTGGATTCAATCCTCACCTGACAGAGGTCCTACTGAAGGCGAGCACCTCAGCACGCCGAGGCTGGAGAGGGAGGAAGAACTCTTGGCTCATAACCATGGAGAGCCCCTCAGACACCAAGTACTACCAAAGTCTTGCCAGACAAGCCATCTGTGGGACAGAACCTGCCATGCTGTGCACAGCATCATACATCCAGCACCTTTGTGTTCTGTCTGAGATGAAGTGACCAATGGTAGAATAAATCCTGGAGAAAAAACATCAAACTGTTCTCTTCTTGTCAACTGAATGGGATAGTTAGAAAAAATTATCTAAAGAAGCCTTTATTTCTACCACAGCAAGTACATACTTGTTGGCCTATTTCAGTCTTAAAGGGGATTTGGCACAGATAATTTCTAATAAATGTTTATAATCTCAAGATGAAGAAGTCCTAAGAAGTCACCAAAGGAGAAAACCCCAACATTATATGACAAAAGATATTCCATTTTACCATCTTACCAGGATGGTGCAAACCTCATACAGTCTTTTCTCTTGCCTGAATCATTGAGTGGAAATTTCATTGAGTGGGATTTCTCTTTATGACCCTAGCTTTGACTGAAGACACTGTCTGCAATGTTTTGTTGCATAAAGGTTCATTAACCTTTTGGGTGTTTTGCTATATTCTTTGTGTTGTGGTCATGCATTGATGCTCCTCTGTTAGGAACTGCCATCCTGGCCTTTCTAATTTAATTGTGCATCTGGTTTTGAAGTCTGCCAAGAATTTAACTGTTTCTGAATCTCTTCTAAGAAAAAAGTGGAAAAACCTGTGAAGGTGTTTCCAAAATATATATGGGCTCCAGTGCCTTTGGATAGCCTCTAAATCCTATCTGAAAGCCCCAGACTTAGGCTTCTATTATGAACTAGATGCAATTTTTCCAACCTTCTGCCAGAGTCTCATCGGTGTTACACCTCTATCCATTCCCTCTCACTCCCCGTTGAGTAAATTGGAGTAAATTATCTGTGCCAGGTAAATTGGAAAGGTTGCTGGAAAAGCCCTGCTCCTGCCTCAGACAAGTGTTTAAGCTAAGGGCCCTTGCAGAGGGAGAGAATGAAACTCCTATTTAGAGCAGAAAGAATTAATACCAATCTCTTAAAACAGAGAAATTTCTCCTCAAGTTTTGATAGGAAATGGGGGATTTCCAGATCAGCGCTGACCTCAACACAGTGTCTTGCTGGCCTTGAAGTGGCAGCACGTGAGTGGTCCTGGGCCCCACGGAAAACACCACGTGTACAGAAGCACATACATGCACACACTGCATAGATGCATATAGTATATCACATATATAGGATATATTTAGGGTACTACAGGTGCACACAGCTGTCCTGTCTAACATAGCACACGGACATTACTCTGGAAACCCGTGGGCTACAAGTTAGGCACCGTAACTCAGAGTCAGAGAAAGCCTGCACTCAAACAGAAGGAGATTGCCAGAGCTCTCGAGGGCTGGGTAAACAGCCCCACGAGTGGGTCTCCCTTTCCTTCTCAGCTGGAATTTCTACAGCAGGAAACACCCAAACTAATGGGGGAGAAACCTCACAAGAAGCAGTTGCAGGGCAGCAGTGACCCAACCTGAGCTGGCTTTGGAGCCCAGTAAGTCCCCCCACAACACCTCTGCTATCCTGAGGGACCACCAGAGCAGATGGAGCCCAAACTCATGGGCTAGATGAATTCAACAGCCGTTATGTGGACATTTTATGGACATTGTGCAGGGGTGGTCCATAGACTAAGGGAACAATAATGTTGTATCAAAGAATGGGAAGGGAGGGAGGTGATTAATGAGGTTGTTTTGAATAGTGTGGGATCTGAACATGATGTAGATGGCATGGAATTAGAGGTGCAATGTGCTGATTTGGGCTGGGGTAGAGCTAATTTTCTTCCCAGTGGCTGGAATGGGGCTGTGTTCTGTGTTTGTGCTCACTGTAGGGTTGGTAATACAGAGATGTGATTATTGCTGAGCAGGGATTGCACAGAGCCCAGGCCTTTCCTGCCCCTCGTATGGCCATGCTGCGGAGGGGGCTGGGGGTGACTGGGATGTTGGGAGGAGACACGACCGGGACAGGTGACCCTGGCTGACCCAAGGGACATTCCAGGCCCTGTCACATCATGCTCATCATAAAAAAGGGGAGGAAGAAGGAGGAAGGAGGGGATGTTTGGAGTGATAGTGTTTGCCTTCCCAAGTCACCATTCCCTAGGATGGGGCCCTGCTCACCCGGAGGTGCTGAACACCTGCCTACCCATGGGAAGAATGAATTCCTTGTTTTGCTTTGCTTGTGTGTGCAGCTTTTGCTTTCCCTATTAAATCGTCTTTATCTCAACCCACAAGTTCTCTTTTCCCCTTCTGATTCTCTCCCCAGTGCCACTGGTGTGGGAGTGAGTGAGTGAGCAGCTGTGAAGGGCTGTGCTTAAGCCAGGACAGACCTGCAAAGAGGTGCCTTCAATGGCAGTGAAGGATGGACAGGGTTTTTCAGCTCTGAATAAGCACAACGCAAACTGAACGTGAGCAGGGAGCATTCTGGGGCTCAGAGCATGTGTGAGGCTCTGTGACCTGGCAGTGGGGGCTCCCTGCACGATGTGCGTCTGCAGCCTTCATCCACAGGGTTCATCCACAGGGAATGTCCACAGGGATTGTCCACAGGCTTCATCCACAGGGTTCATCCACAGGGAATGTCCACAGGGAATGTCCACAGGCTTCATCCACAGTGTTCATCCACAGGGAATGTTTACAGGTACATCCACAGGGTACATCCACAGGGTTCATCCACAGGGCTCATCCACAGGGAATGTCCACAGGGTTCATCCACAGGGTACATCCACAGGGAATGTCCACATGGTTCCTTCAGAGGCAATGTCCACAGGGTTCACCCACAGGGTACATCCACAGGGTTCATCCACAGGGTTCATCCAGAGGGTACATCCACAGGGTTCATGCACAGGGTTCATCCACAGGGTTCATCCACAGGGTACATCCGCAGGTACATCCACAGGGAATGTCCACAGGGTTCACCCACAGTGTACATTCACAGGGTACATCCACAAGACAGAGAGATTCCCTTCACTCTTTACAGCTGGCATGCACATTTTTTAAATTGTCCATACAGTGAAAATCTGAGTCTGCTGCTTATTAAAAACTCTTTTTCATGTATTTTGCCACCAGTGCTAAAAACTGTAATACCTGATTTCACCATCTCCTGTCTGCAGTGCAAGGCAGTGTGGATCAGCTGTGGCTGTCTGAAGGGAACTGGAAGTACACAGCTATGCGAATTGCCCTGCATATTAGTCAGTGACTTTGGAATACATGGGAGAAATGCACGATCTGAATGTTCAGTGTCATTACGTGCTCTCAATCACATGTTGCTTCCTCCCAGCTGTTTGCCATGCAGCACCTCTTGTTCCACCATTGCTGGAATAAAGGGTGTTTCAGCCATTACAGTGCCATTGCTCTGCCCTAATTGCAGTTATTAGCAAGAACCAGCATGTGACCCAGGCCAGGTGACACATTTGTGCTGAGAAACACCTTTGGACTAATGGTGTCTTCAATACTGCTAATATTTTTCCAGGATACATCTTTTTTCATTTGCATCACAAAGACTATAAAGTACTTATACATGACAACCCTAAATCCTTTATAATGCATCACATCAAACAACTCATTTAGTTGAGACTCCATGGTATAAAGTAGCACAATACACTGAAGTTGCTATGCCAAGTTGTGTCAAAAGATTTGCTTTTTTAATTCTTCCCTAATTGTACAGATGGAAATAGCACATTGGAGCAGTTCAGAAGTTGTTCCAGTGTGGCATGTCAAATACTACTGCAGCACTATTTTGACAGAGAGTTATCACACAAGACAATGAAATGAGACAAATATTGATGTTCCAAAAAGTTTTGATTTTCCTTTCCTTTTTCCTTTCCATTTTTTTATTATTTTCCTTTTCCTTTTCAATTCCCTTTTTTTCTTTCTCTCTTTCTTTTTAATTTACTTTTTTGTTTTTTGTTTTTGTTTTTGTTTCCCTTTTTCTTTTTCTTTTTTCTTTTTCTTTTTCTTTTTCTTTTTCTTTTTCTTTTTCTTTTTCTTTTTCTTTTTCTTTTTCTTTTTCTTTTTCTTTTTCTTTTTCTTTTTCTTTTTCTTTTTCTTTTTCTCCTCCTTTTCCTTTTCCTTTTCCATTTCCTTTTCCTTTTCTCTTCTTCCCTCTCTCTTTCTCAAATTACCACAGTGGAGAAAGGAAATGCGGTGAGTAGGAACAACGTGCAAAGTACAATTTGGAAGCAGCTGACCTGCCATTAACAAACCTTTTTCCAATTATGTAAGTAAAAATGCTTACAGGTGCATTAATGCTGTGACTTGCAGCAAAGGAAGGAAGAAGAATTCCCACTGAAATGCCCTTTCCTCCTCTTCTGGCAAAGCCTTGTGCTCACAGAGCGTCTGCTGCAGTGCAGGGGAGTGAGCTGGAAGAGCAGTTCTAAAGCAGGATTTCCTCACCCCTGCCAAGCCAAGAGAGACCTCTGACATTGCTTTGGGCTATTCTCTGCACATAGCCTGTGAAGCTCGGCTGAAGAGGTGGGACAGGTCTCGGATGAAGACACTGAACCAGGATGCAGGAGTTCTGCACTTAGGTCCCACTCCTCTCACTGGAACCCGAGCCTGTCTCTGCACTGGAAACTTGATTTCAGCTGCTGCTCAAATGAGCAGAAACACAGCATTTCAGGCAAGAGACTAAAGGGACAACGAGGGGAATGTAGACAGCAACCTCCTCACCTGGAGTAAAGATTCAGGATAAAATCTTTGCTCCCTTCGCAGGAAATTCACATTTTCTTTTATGTAGATTATCAGAGACAATGCTGGTTACAAAACTGGCAAACAATTCACATGTTAAGACCCAGTTCACATGTAGCACAAAAACAGAGTTTGCTTAGTGAGCTCACTCATTCAAGAAGTACAAGCAGATTCTGGTGGTTTGCTTGCAACTCCAAGCAGCACAGAGAGTAAATTAATGTCCTGTACCTTATCTCATTTAAATGAGAATGGCACTGCTTTGGTTTTCACGACATACCTGTCTGAAGACAGTCTCGTTTCAGACTAAACCCAAGCTAGTTATAGACCTGCCTACAAAGGGAAAGCAGAAAACTGGGAGTGACTGCAACATCCACATTATTGCATTAATTAATGCTTCACATCCAGTTTCTCTTCTGCTTCCCTGCCCTCTTTTCCTTCAGCACAAGGTGATAGTTGCCTGTTTGGAGCTAGTACTGTGAAACACATGCCAGGTGAAAGCAACCTAATTTAATTATTGGCATGCACATACAGCATACCATAGCTAAGGAGGTTTTAGAAGTGTAGTTGTGCTAGCAATTAATATATGAGGTAAAAGCCTTATGACAGGGAATCTTGTGCTCATGACATGTCATACCCATTACTGGCACAAATCTGAATCCTGATGCCTACAGCCAGGTTTCTGAATGCTTTCTGAAGGCAAGTGAGCAGCTACGGAGTCCACTGTCACCACAAGGAGGGAGCATGAAGTGAAGCTGAGCACGTGCTCAGTGCCTGTGACTCAGCTGACACAGCTCCTTACTGTGCTGCAGGACCTTGCTCATGAGTTTGAAGCCCTTGCTCTCCCAAATCAGCTCAGAACTGGGATCAAAGCCACTTTAACCCGAGTATCTACCGAGAGAACGCTGGCGAGAGATATCTCTGGTGGTTGCCATGACCTGCGTCCTAGGGCACCACTGGTGTGGCAGCACTAGCAGGGGGTTTCCCCCGTGACTGGGTGAGTGGTGTTCCTGGTCTATAGGCAAAATGGAAGACCCAAAGGCAAGGGGTTGTTTTCATCACACAGGACTTCCCTTCTCGTTCCAGGACTGGGCCACCCCAAGCAGTTGCCTTTCTACAGGTTAACGCACAATTCTGAACTTGAGGGAAGTGTATTTTTCCTCACCAATTGTCCAAATAAAAGACATCTACAGTATTGGTTCAAGATAACTTATGATGGTGCCCAGAGCAGCAATAGCTGATGACCTCGTCCATCACACACTGGCACCGACATCATCAACACCTCAACCACAGTGCTATTAGAAGAACTTGTCATCTGAAATCAGTGTGGGCAGCAGGTGAGGAGGGGATTGTCCCCTCTGCCCCACTCAGGTGAGACCCCACCTGCAGACCTGGCTGCAGCCTTGGGGTCCAGCACAGGAAGAGTGTGGAACTGCTGGAGCAAGGTCTGAGGAGGCACCAGGATGAGCAGAGGGATGGAGCAACTCTGCTGTGAGGAGAGGCTGAGAGAATTGGGATTGTTCAGCCTGGAGAAGAGAAACTTTGGGGTGACCTCATTGAGGCTTTCCTTGGCAAGGGCCTGGAGTGACAGGACAAGGGGCAATGGCTTCAAACTGACAGAGGGGAAGCTTAGATTGGATATGAAGAAGAAATTGTTCCCTGTGAGGGTGCTGAGGCCCTGGCACAGGTGCTCAGAGCAGCTGTGGCTGCCCCATCCCTGGTAGTGTCCAAGGCCAGGCTGCACAGGGCTCTGACCACCCTGGGACAGTGGAAGGTGTCCCTGCCCATGGCAGGGGTGGCACTGGATGATCTTTAATATCCCCTCCAACCCAAACCATTCTGTGGTTCTAAGGAATTTCACCCAAAGTGTGAGGAGCACAAAGCAAGCCTTTAGTATAAGTCCTTTTCACCCCAAAGGTGTGCAGGCTACTCTCAGTGATTCACACTGTCTCCTGTGAAAGGATCCATGTAGCTGTGTAGGAGGATTGCCCTCTGGTTGCCTCTGCCTGGACTGTACACACAGGAGTTCTAAATGCAGCCAGGATCAAGTTACTTTGGGATTTCAGTGCGTGTGTGTGACTTGTTTTCATACTGATTGGCTGCTAATGTTGTATCCATAAGACATCCAGTTTTCAGTTTAGCACTGAATTTGGTCTGAGAAAAATAGAGAGGATTTCTATCTCTTGTGCTGTCAGCTTGGTATTAAATCCACTTCTTGTGAGCACAGTATTTTATGTTTTTCCTTTCACTTATGGTGATTACTTTAATATGTACTTGTTTCATATCTTGAACTTCCTTCCCAGCAATTTCTTTGTTCTTTTTCAGCTGAGCCATTTTTACCAGAACAAGACACACATCCAAAGCGTAACTAGGTTTTGTATTCATTAGAAACAAAAGTTGATTAGAACATATGACCAAAGGAAACCTAACAAGCAAAAAGAGCTTTAAAAGATTAGAAATCATTAAGGTTTGTCAGAAATGAGTCAGTTAAAGGAAATTACATGCAAATAGATCCATTTAGAGGAATCCTGAGGAGCACTGACAGCAGGAAGAGCAGCAGCCTGGGTCTCGCTCATTGAGGCATCCCCATCCCAGAGATTTGTTGGACCAAGATTAGGTTCTGCAGCAGAGGGTTTCCCTGTGCCCTCTTTTAAAGAGACTCTGTTCTGGACATCAAAGATGTTTTCATAATGAACTTTGTTAAGGTTGGTTCCATTTTTTTAGTTTATTTTTGAGTTCATGTCCCAAAACACAGCGTATTTTTCACCAGGACATGCCCATTTCCTCCTTCAACTGCCCAAGCACAGTCCAGTGAGGAAGCAATAAAAGACACCACAACTATTGCCTTTCTCCCCTCTATTTCTTCAGATTCAGTCTCACGTCAGGGTGAGTCCCACAAGGAGGGCACCATGTGAGGGACACTGTCATCTCCATCCACTCTGCTCCTTCTCTGTAGTTAAAGAGAGTCCTTCCCTCTCCAGGCCTGACAGTGGCGCTCCTTCCATCATTGCCAAGTTCACATACACAAAAATTAATGGCAATTAGGAAAGCCAGACTGTCTCAGTGGGAGGGAATTCAGCTCCATGGAAAAAAAAGCAAGACCCAGAGGGCTGCAGCTGCCAGACGGGCTGGGAAGTAGATCTGGCACGGACAGAATGTGGCACATTCTTGCTCCTTGTGCAACAACAGAGCAGGGCCCATGCCACACCTTCCTTGAGACATTTATATGGGCCGGGAAAAGAAGCCTCCTGGGGTGTTTCTTAGCCTTTGAGGGATAAATACAGATTATCGGCTAATTGCCCTAAACTTTGGGGATTAATGGATGATCTAATCTCTCGTGATTTAATTCAGCATGGAAAGGCCATCAGCACCTGAAGCCTGGAGTCCCTACATCCTCACTGAGTTTCGGCTCCAGTGGAGTACAAGAAATAATTTTGTATTTTTGCAATAGAGCTTCAAGACAGCAATAATGTTTCCATTTTCAGTAGTCACTGCAGAAACAAGTAAATATTTTATCAGTGTTTTACAAAGCAGACTCAATAACAGTACATTTATTAACAACATTAGTAGTGTTACTATTAATTTTTCATATGCTCCTGAAGTGTAATTAATAGAGCCCTGCTACTTCTCAGACCCCAATGGGGGCAGTTTCGTGCTTTAAAACCAGTTTCTTGCAGAGGACAGGAGGAGGAGGAGGCTCAGTGTATTCTCCTGTCGAGGTTTGACCCTGGCTAAATGCCAGGCACCTACAACATCTGCTCTCTATGCTCTCTCCTGCAGCTGTACAGAGGAGACAGAAAAAACTAACTCAGCAGACTCAGGAGTTGAGATAAACCACTGGTGGGAGGATGCATGGACACAGGGCAAGGCAGGCTTGAAAACTTGAAGTTGCAAAGTGATTTATTAACCTAACAGAGTTGGAGGATAAATCAGAGGTAAAAATAAGCTCTTAAGACACCGTTTCTTCACTCACCCCCCTTCCCTCTTAAGGCACCGCTTCTCAGCTCAGCCCCTCCCTCCCTTTCAACTATCCAACAACTCCTGGGCAGGGGCAGGGTGTGGGGTTTTTTTCTCTTAGTCAGTCCATCACCACAATTCTGCTACAAACACTGTTTNTACTTAGCCATGAGGGTCCCTCCCACGAGAGACAGTCCTGTGCAAACTTCTTTGGCGTGGGTCCAATCTCACGAGCATCAGAACGAGCTCCTGGCTGGGGACTGCTGGGCTATGAATTTGCTGCCCAGGTAAATGGATCTGTGTGACTTGAGGCAAAGGGGCTTGTGTGAGCCTGTCTGTGTAAAGGAGTCCTGCCCTCGGTGCTGCTGTGATCGGAGCTGCTGTGTGCCACCATCATCAGCCAAGAGTGTTGCAGCTTCTCCTGCCCCATACGGACCCTCAACTCTCGCTACCCCACACCCCAACATTCGGCTGGCGGCAGAGTGAAGGTCAGGAGTGACAGGAATAAGGGAGTGTCTTTACAAACAAACTGCTGGTAAGGTAAGAGCGATACTGAGAGACAGAGGAAACAATGAGAAGGATTTCCACAGGAATTCCACCGATTGACTCCCCCAAGACTGTGTTAATAAACTACAGGAGCAGAGACATAAGGAAAAGAAGAGAGGGGGTGTGTATTGAGAGTGTCTGCATTTAGGAGAAATGTGTATTACTTATGTCTGCATTAGGCGATTCAGAAAGTCTGTACCTCTTGAGTACCTCAGCCTATGGGGAAAGAGAGAGGGAACCTGGGGCCGGGAAATTAGGATAAGAGGAGGCTGCGTCCTCTAGCAATCTGAGAGACCCCATGGGAAATGCCCATGAGCTCTCCCTTTATTCATGAATAAAGTTACAGGACTCCTCTGTCTCCTTTTTGGACATAAACCTCTGGTGTTTGTGGATTAATTTCCTGACAGGAGCAAACGTCCCATGTGGTCACTGTTCTGGGCAAAATCCCATCCAGGAGAGGCTGCTGTGCTGAGTGTGTTTGCAAGTGCTGCTGGAGGGACGTTTGTGTTTCACTCCTCCAGTCTCAGCATCTGCTGGAGCACCAGGTGGCCCATGAGGCCAGGCTGGGTGGCCGATGGAGCAGATGTTGTGTGGGAAACAAAATGTTTAAAAAAGGTTTAAGTAAGTCTTCTCACACTGAGCCTTTCCTGTCACTTTCTTTGTCTTACCCCAGAAAAAAAAAAAAAAAAAAGCATCAGGCCAAACACACATACACAAATGTGACGAAGATTTGCTCAGATTTTTGTTTTCATCTCAAAGTAAAACTGAACCATCAAGCTTGAACTTTTTTTTGTCACTGGATTGGAGTAGAACCAGGACACAGATGTGGTTCTGACCTGAATAAAAAATGAAATTATAAAACTTAGAGCATTCACAGAGGGATTTTTGGAACCACCAAAGCAACACAAGTGAAATCTGCTGAATTTCAAAAGAGTGTGACTCACAGATTCTAGAAATGATTAGGTACTTTGCTAAATTGGGTGATAGACTCCTATAAATCTAAAAACGTGCCAGTAGAAGGCAGATGTGTAAGGATACCGGAATATTTGAACCTGGATAGCTGGAGTTCTTTGAAAAAAGTTTAATTTGTATATGTGTGTATTTGTTCTGATTGTCCTCAGTGTATGTTTGTTCTTCTCTAAAATAGCTGTTTTCCGTGACAAATTAATCCTTTTTTTGATCAAGTTTGTTCTTGAATTCTGCACAAATGATTCCCCGGAGAGCATTTGCAATGCTCTGCAGTTCCCTGCCCCTCTGCTCACCCCCCTCAAAACCAGGATAACAACAATATATACCTCCGTGACTCAAGTTTTGTGAAGCTTCATTAAGAAACATTTTCAAGTCACTTTGAGATTCTTAAATGAAGACTGTCCAGACAGCATAAAATTCAATTACACTAGAAACTCAAAAGCCATTATTTAATTCTTAGCATCTGAGTAAAACACAATCTAAAAAATAGATATTACAACTGGAGACCAAAACCAAAAAGCACAATTTGAGAGGCGGAGCTGTGAACACAGTTAATATGGTAACTGGTTTTGTATCATTTACCTCAAATAAATTAGTTACGGCTTGTCAAATCAAATCTGCGGCTTGCCATGTAGAGAACAATGGAGAAGTGAGGTGAAAACATGCCTCATTACAAACTGAGCAGCTTTTCTCAGCTAGAGGACTTGAGCCCAGCAATACCCAGCACCTTGCAGCAGATGATAGGTGGCTAAGCAGCAGAAATAGAAATTCATAGCTAGGCAATATAAGGAAGCCTATATTTGGAAAGAAATGTAATTTGTTTCTTTAATGAAAAAGTACATTAGTAAGGACATGTAATTTCAGGTATGATTGGCTGAGAGAGGCTAAAAATTTTGTCACCCCAACATAAAATGTAATTTCTGGATAGTCATCAAATAGTAAGAGGCAAGAAGATGACAAATGTATCTGTGTTGGAAGCATTACCAAGGAGGCTACTGCTAACTCAAAATTTGAAGTTTGCTGCTTTGCTTTGTGTTTCTTTCCACAGCTCTTCCAGGGAAATACGTGACTGCAACACAAACCACTTGACCCAAAAACTTAAGTTTTTTCCCTATTGCTCGTGTGATAGGTAGCAGGCGCAGGGTCCTGGATCAGTAATTTACTGTGAATCTGCCTTTTGGTTTTCTCACAGTAATCAGAACCATCCTGGCTGTGTGACACAGGGATGCTCATCTCATATCAGCTCATCCTGTGCTTCCTGTGCCTGGGGGAAATTGGGGGTCTTTGTAAAGCCCCCACCTAAAGCCAGCAGTAAAATAAAAAGCCCACAAAAACTCCTCATTGCTTGTCTTCTTGTTTTCTCAAGGGCTAGAATGAGCAGCACAGGCAATTTTCTGCACACCAAAAACTTAGTTTTGGCTTAAGAATTACACAGACAGAGCTACTCTGACCTGCTCCATGAATTAACAGCTCCTCTTGGACAGACACACATATAGCACAACTCAGCCTCGGCGACTTCCAGTTGGTGTTATGCATCACGTGAAAATAATTTCAGAACTGAAATAAGTTAAAATAAAATAAAATCAAGTAATTTCTTTCCTTGATACTTTTACTTTCTGCTTCTCTGAATTTTCAGAGCTTACTGCTATTTCTTGAGTCTGCAAAGAGCAAAGAACCTTTCCAAGGTGTGTTGACAGCTCCCAAGGGGAACTGCTCCTTTCAATCATCCTTGCTCTGAGGCCCATCGAGGATGGAGGAAGGGGAGAGTCACACAGTCTACAGGTGAAGACATCCCACGTTATGTGGGACGAGTTTTATTCCTGTGTCTTGGCTGAATATTTCATAAATTAGTGACTAGTTTTGCTCTTATGTCCTAGACATTTATCTCTGAGGACTGCTAGGTACCAGATGGGTTTTCATGAAAAGGATCATTTAAGGGATCATTTCCTGGTGTCCCAACTTCTAAACACAAGCTTTAGAAGTACATAAATACTCAAAAAGCTCAAAATTTCTGAGGCAGTCTTAATTCTTATCAACATGCTGGTGCTGTAGCTTACAAGCTAATGAAACCTTCCTGTGAGCATGTGGTGTTTCTGCTTTTTTTGGTTATTTGATCACAATTGCTTTTATTTAACCTTGGAATAGGAAGACTTAAGGGTGTATTTATGATCATACCTATATACAGAACTATTGAGTTCCTCTTTTTTAGACAGCAACATACACTAATAAAATCTTTGCCTCTACAGTATCCAGATGGAGATTAGGCAGAAATTCTTCCTCCCAGCCCTAACATTGTGTAATTGTCTAAGTGCATTACTGCCAGGGGTTTTCTTGTGGTTTTTTCCTGCAAATCCTGATGGACCCCACAAAAAAGCCGAAGGTATCCGGAATGAAGCTGATTATAAGTACTTAATTCAAGAACAATAATTAGTCAACACACAAAAAATGTTGTAGTGGAACTAGGGTTGCAATCTCTCTGATTTTCCTTGCATTTCAGTGCTAAACTTGTCTTTAACTGGTGGGAGGTGGTAATGAAGCTGCAGTTCATGGATTTGCATGAGAAGTGGTCCCAATTATTTGCCTAGGTAGACAATGCGTAAGGCATAAACTCAATGTTTTTATCCAAATGACTATCAAAACATTGCAAAGTACAATTTTTTAAAATTTTATTTATTTTTTAAAAATTTTTTGAAAAGCCCTTCTCTCTAGAGACTTTCCTGTTGAGATTGGTAAGGGAAGGCATGGGCACTCCAACTCCTGTGTGACTTCCTTAAGATGCCTCTTAGCTTTTCTGGAGCTGTACTGCCCTAGGACCAGCCCACTGAGATGAAAGAGTTTCTCCTTTGCTCTATCATGGTTTAAGGAGAAGGGACACCCTTCTGGCTCTTGGCAAACAATCGGGCGCCTCTCGATGCTGAAGAGGCAGGACCACCACGCTCACCTGTTCCTTCCTCAGCCAGGCAGAGGGCAAGGAATCCTGCCCAGCCCCTTTCCTCTGAAAACACAGGGCTGCTGCTGAAGGACCATGGACAGGCGGAAACAGCAGGGCTTTCCTCACAGGAAAGGTTAGCAAGGATGAAAGCAAGTCCTTCCCCAACTTCTTCCATGAGAAACTTCAACTTTTCACAGGCCAAAGTCTGAATGCTCTCATGTGAAAAACCAGAAGCAACTGCAATCAGTTCTCCAATGACTGCTGTGATGAAGGAATGACATGGACCTGTTGAAGAGAGTCCATGGAGGCTCCAGGATGAGCAGAGGGATGGAGCAGCTCTGTGTGAGGAAAGGCTGAGGGAATTGGGATTGCTCAGCTGGAGAAGAGAAGGCTTTGGGGTGAGCTCCTTGTGGCCTTCCAGTGCCTGAAGGGAGCCTACAGGAAAGATGGAGAGAGACTCTTGACAAGGGCCTGGAGTGACAGGACAAGAGGGAATGGCTTCAGACTGACAGAGAGGAGGTTTAGGTTGGATATTGGGAAGAAATGGTTCCCTGTGAGGGTGTGAGGCCCTGGCACAGGTGCCCAGAGCAGCCGTGGCTGCCCCTGGATCCCTGGCAGTGTCCCAGGCCAGGCTGGACAGGGCTTGGAGCAGCCTGGGACAGTGGGAGGTGTCCCTGCCATGGCAGGGGTGGGATGAGATGAGTTTTAATGTCCCTTCTAACCAAAACCATTCTAGGGTTCCAGAGGATCTCTAGTTCTATGAGGGACTATATAACCGGTGTAAAGTCAGAGCATTACCCACAGCAAACTAAAACACAGTGCCAGCATTAAGAGGAGAAGAAGTGCCAGACAAACCATTGGTGTGACACCTGAAATTTCCTTGGTCCTGACCCAAGCTTGTTCCATGCAGGTCAAAGGCACAAACATCTGCTTGCAGAGCTGTGCTGCCTCACACAGACCTCGTTTAAGTGCCTTTGTTTTCGAGGCACAATTAATCCAAACACAGATGTATTTTGTTTTGTTTTTTACGGTAGGACTCAACTGAGTTTTGGCAAGGCTACAGAGGAGCCTTAGGGAAGTATAGTTCAGGTGTTTGCACATTGCTGTTTTTCTCTGTGGGACAGACTCCATACCTCACCATGGAAAGTGGCCAGAGAATCCTGTTCTGCCCGTCAGTAAGTAGGTCAATAAGAAAAACATCTTTTTTCCCCCTGCTGTAAAGCTTCTTCTGCCGAGTACATCATATCATGTTAAACTGAACTCTAAACTCAACCTCCTGCAAAAAATTACTTGATGGTGCATTTGATTTCAATTTTTTAGCCAATCCAGAGCAAGAAGAGAATTTTTCCCCTGAAAACTCTATTTTTTTGGGCAAGCTCACCAAAAAATAGCAATGGTTAAGCATTGTGTGTATTATACACAGTGTATTATCGAGCGCTCAGATGCAGTAAAATACATGCGAAGTGTTTCCATGGCCTGACAGGGGCTTGGGGAAAATAAAAGGAAAGAAGTGAAGTTTTTGTATTACTCTATCCCTGGGTCTCACAACAATAACCAGCTGTGTTCTCTAGAGCCTGCCCCCAACTTTTCAGCCAGTTTTGAATTTTAACCTTCAGCCTTTAATGAATTTACAATGCACTAAGGAAATTCAGTCCTTTTCAGTCAAAAGCTGGAAGAATCAGTTACTGACCCTTTCTGGATGCAGTTACATTTTGATATTTGCCTAAGTAACTCACTCTTGTTTCCAGGGTAGTGTAACAACTTTCAGATATCCCTGGTTTCTCTTAGGTCACCTGTCCATAAATCCAGATGAACCTATAAATCAATACATTTTTTATCATAAATCTTGGCATGTAACTGCGCTAGCATTTTCCTTTTGTCTCAGGTCCCCACTCCCAGGGAGTTCAATTCAACAAGATTCAAAAATTCAACAAGAGTTTTGTCCTTGTAAAAGCCTTAGGCATAAATGAGCTCTTGCTTTTTATATTTGTACATTCTATAAAACTGTGAGATTACTTGCAAGGAGATAAATATTTGAAGACAGATACAGCATTTAATGTTAGGTTTGGATATTTTGGGCACACAGACAAACAGATGCGATCAAAGTTAACACTCCCTAAATATATCTATCTTGCCTCAAGTACTTGTTATTAAAGTCTAAAATTAAATTAAAACATGCAGATTTAAAATTAAATTAAATTCTGCAAATTTAAAATTAAAAGTGGAATCTGGAAGCTATAGTTTTTCTTATCATGCTGTATTGAAGTGGTTAAGGATTTTTTTCTGGAGAACTTTAGAGGCACAATGGAGAAGCACAGAAGCATAAATCTGAAGGTTAAATTTGTATTGGCTTTGCTCCTCCTTCCCATAGGAGCACAGATGGTAAAAACCTTACAGCTACCCCTGCCATTGTCATGGAATAAATGAATTATCAGGTTTCTCCCTCACAATGCTAACTAGGCAAAGCAACTTCCTACTCACATCATGATTAAGAGCATTTAAATGAAGAATTGTTATTTATTTGATCAGAGGGAGAAAGAGAGAAAGAAAGAGAGAGAGAGAAAGAGAGAGAAAGAAAGAAAGAAAAAGAAAGAATGAAAGAAAGAAAGAGAAAGAAAGGAAGAAAGAAAGAAAGAGAAAGAAAGGAAGAAAGAAAGAAAAAGAAAGAAAGAAAGAAAGAGAACTTTAAAAGTCCTGGATCACCCTTTGGACTTGGAGCAATCTCTCCTCAGTTTCTGCGAAAAAGAGTCGCTGGTTGTTTGTTGTGGTGGCCCCAAGAGATGGTGGTACCAGAGAAGTGCCATTCCTAGGGGGAAGGGAAAGGAAAAAGAAATCAGCCTTGCATGTAGCTTCCCGGGAAGATAGTAAGGCAATGTGAGGGAAAACGAAACAAGGCAACTGAGAGCACTAAAAACATACTGGAGGGAAATATTCTCTCTGATGCCATGGTTAAAATAATCTCCTGGAGAAATGAACCCCATTCTGCTCATGCTTCTGCAAGCCTCAGTGAGGAGTTAAGACCACCTTAACTAACCTTACGACCCTGGTAGGCTTCAGGAAAGTGTCTCTCTTCACACATAAGCAATTAAAGTAGATGAAACAGGGATTTCAGATGCTGTGCCAATGTTAAAATGCGGATGAAACGTAACCAGGATTTAAATCTCTATGCAAATACTTTTGCTCAGATTTAGTAAGAAAAAGAAGCAGACTGTGAGAACTCAGTGAGATAGGTCTTAATTAAATAACATTATCAATTGAATCCCAAAGGTCAATGCGAGCACTAACTCTTCTGTGTGCTGCCTACAGTTACTTAGTGATTTTTATAATCTCTTCTCAATCCTCTATATAGTGAAAATAAAAAAAAAATTAAAAAAAATTTTAAAAGGCTGTAATTTTGTTGTGGTTTGATTGTTTGGTTTTGGTTGGTTTGATGGTTTTTTCCTCTGGATATCTGTATTTTTAAGCCATTCAGCCAGCTGAAACTCTCAGTAATCACCTTGTTCCAAGAGCTGCAGTTTCCTGAGCAAACCTGAGGATTCCCAGCCCAGGAGCAGGAGGTGGCAGCCAGGCCAACCAGCTTAGATGTTTGCTTCTTTATGTTCTGTGAAGACAACAGTGTGAAGTTAATGGGGTTGTGTTATACAGCTAATTTATAGCTTGAGATGCCGATTAGGTAGGTCTGAACACGAGGAAATGCAATTTTATTTTGAAAGGGAGGGATCATTTAAAAGAAGATTTGTTTTTCTTCAGTCAAGCTGTACACAGGTGCCTTTTCCCTTTATTCGTCATGGTATATAATTTGGAAAATATTAGTCATTCCTCTTTCAAAAATACAAGTAGTGAAATAACATGGGCACTGAAGCATTCAGATGCAAGTGATATCATTAAAAATAGGAGAAATACAGTAAGGAGAAAATTAATAGTTAGTTGTTCTCCTCAAAAAAGTTCAGAAAAATACTTCCTCTGGCTTATGAATTTAGCTACTTGTTCTTTGTCATTTGTACAGATGAAAGCAAGTTTTTACATGATTCAATAACATTTAGATTTTTATTATTGAGCTCTACTGGGCCACTTTAGAGCTGTTGTCTGCAGCACAGCAACTGCTCCCACCCCCCAGTGGGACTGTTTCCATGGAGTATAATCAGAATCCAGCAGGGAGGAGGGACATCACCTGCTTGGGACCAGTGCAGGTGGAACAATGAATGGAAATTGAGTATCTTTAGCACAGCAGAGGCTATTTTTCCCATCAAACCCTCACTCAGTAGGTGTGGATTTTCCTTTGGGTGCTTGGTCTATCTGGCATAAGCTTCTGGCCAAAGCTTTTGTGGCCAGCTGCTCATATAGACCCAGTGCTTTATTCCACACTGAGGTTTCCCTGGCTCGGAGAAACTATCCCTTCGAAGTCCCAGAACCCCAAAAAGGAATTTCTAGTGGAGACAGCAAGCAAGTTACCTTTTCCCAACTTTTCTATTGGAAGAGATTAGTGCTTTTAGTATCACTGAGCCCATGGATGCCATGGAAAAGGATGGCTAATAATCTAGGATGTGGTGGCTTTTTTGGCTATACTTTTTCACACACCTTTCCTGGGCAGATGAATTTGCAGGAAGCTCAGAGCCATCCTCCCTGTACATCCTGCAGCCCCTAAAGCTCAAAGAGCAGCTCTCCCCTCACGCTGAGCTCCTCAGAATCTCCTACAACTCTCTGAGAAACATGATGTGGGCTGGAATCAAGCACCACATCACTCAGTAGCGTTTATTGCACAGAGAGACAGGGAAAAACTTGCAAAAAATAGCAAGAGAGAGACAATAGAGAGAGCTCGGGGATCACTGTTTATCCCTGTAGGATGCAAACTCCAAATGGATAAAGAATAACATCGCATCTCTGCCAATGGCTGTATCTCAGCACTGGAGCCAAAAAGGCGCCGTGCAGGGATGGAGGAGGGGGAACACGTGAGGGCAGCAAGAGGCAAAGAATATAGCTCACCCTGGCACACTTAGATAGGCAGAACAGCTCCTTGGTTTGTCACCTCCATGTCTGCTGTAAAGGCACAGACAAGGAAAGGTCAGCTACAAATGGCAGGCAGGTGATTCCCATGGTCAGTGGTGAACACAAAGCCCCTCCTGTACAATGAAATGAAGCATGGAACGAGGAAGCATCCCCATCCTAGTGTCACCAAAACTGTAGGGAAACCAAAAACCCTCCAACAACATTTTTAATGTTAGAGAGTCAAGGCATTACCTTATTATCTGGCCAGGATGTTGTTCTGGCCAGGGTGTGCCACAGAAATCATCCCATGCACACACAGCCCAGGTGTGCAGAGAGAATAATTCTGTGACACACCGATTTTACAGGATTTTCTCCCAAACTTTAGTCAGTCAAAGCCCACAGAGATGCATTGTTTCAAAGTTCACTGCTCCAGAGTTGAGCAACCCTCAGTATTCAGTTTTCTATTGGATCTGAATCCCCTCACCTCTGATGTTAATTAGATCTTCATTTTTCAATTTTCTTACCAGTCCTTTCCGGGCAAGATGTCTTCAGCTCTGTCAGAGGTGCTCTGGGGTGGATGTTTGTAGATGGCCACCTGTAGTTGCACTGTTTTAGAAATCCTTCTGTTCTTTCTCATGGAGAATAGAGATAAACTGCACTTTCTGTACTTCCTTAATCTCTGTGTTTGTGTTAGGTGCTCTGTAGCTATGACCAATGACATTGGGAGGTGAACTTTTTTACTGACCAATGGTTGCTAGATTATTAATGGATATATAAAGAAGTTTCTGTAAATAAAACTCTCTCTTTCGCCATCTTGGGGGTTTCTGCCTGCTTCCTTGCCAGCTTTCTCTGCCTGCAGCCGCAAATATTACGAGATTCGAACTGACAGCCACCGACGTTCTGTTCATGTTCCGTTGATGGCCTTTATCTCTCTGGGGATCTTTGGGCTGCTCCACTCTGTCCCTATGCTAAGCCCATCTCCTTAGACTGACGCTATATCTCCTAAAAAAACCTAAAGAAAATTTCCTTCCCCAAAGCAAAGTCAAGTCAAGCCTAACTAGAGAGACAAAAATAAAAAAGTTAAAAGTTGTATTGTTTCCAATACTAGGAAACAAAGATAGAGGTGAGTTTAACTGGGCAGAAATGGTTCAAGCTGCAGTGAACCATTTCTCTGGCCTGGAAAATGTGCAGTGTAAAGTGGGGGGATGGCAGCAATCAGCTCCAAAGTGGAGCTCTGCTGCAAATTATGTGCCTGGTAGACATTTCATAGGATCAGAATATCCTGACCTGGAAGAGGCCCATGAGGACCATAGAGACCAACTCCTGACTGCACACAGGGCAACCTAGAAGTCAAATCATTTATGTAAGATTGTTGCTGACAAACTTCTTGGGCACCAAGAGGTTTTTGCTCACGAACGCTTCTCTAGGAGCTCTACTTCCCTGATTTGTGCTGTACCACTCTCTCAGTGCAGAACCTTTTCCTTCTGTCCCATCTGAACTTTCTCTGATGCAGCCTTAAGCCAGTCCCTCGCGTCCTACCACCAGACAGCAGAAAGAACAGTTCAGCACCTCCTTCTCTCTGCCTATCATGAGGAGGATGTGGACAGCAGTGGGGTCACTCCTCAGCCTCCCCTTCTCTAAACAGAGCAAACCTATCCTCAGCCGCTCCTAAATCTTGCCTGCTAATTCTTTCACTATCATCGTTGTTGTCATCCTTCTAGATCACACTCTGGAATTTTTATACTCTTCTTACATTCTGGAACACGAACTGGCATGCAGCACTGGAGTTGAGGCTGCACCAATACTGGGGCCATCAGTTCTTTCACCTGATAGCTGCTACACTGTGCTTACTGAGTCCCAGCTTGACCTGCTGCATGCTGTCTTCATTTCCACAGCCCACAGGAAAAGCTTGCATGGGGGAGGAGTTTTAAGCCAATACAGAGAGTAAAAGGTGGGGATAACCATCTTGAGCCAGGCAGAGCATGTGGAGGGTGATGAAGGTTTCATTCATTTCTCTTAAATATAAAAAATAAAAATGTAATTACAGGAATAATGACTTGTGGACAAAATTCCAGCTAAATGCTTTCAGAATAGCTGCACTCTGAAACAACCTAACCAGAAGAGGTTGTAACAAAATAAACTGAAGCTTTGCTTTAGGGTTGGTCAAATAACAGGACAAAAAAGTATTCAAAGCATACCAAATTCCATGGAAGAGGTGAAATCAGTTTTCTCTGAATATAATTCTCTGAAAGACCAAGGGAGCTCAGTGCCCATTTGCTCAATACTACATTTGTCAAATGCTATTTGGCTGGTCCTTCGTTTAATGATGTTGCCTTGCCCTGCCTGATTTTACACTTTCTGTCTAATTAGTTTCCTGTGGTAAAAGCCCAAAAGGTGTTTGTTGAGTGTTTCATGCAGATGTCCTCACCTGCCTCTCCTGCCAGGCTTGGGGGTCTCTGGCTGGCACCATTCACCTTCCAGCACCTATCGGGGCGTGCTCTGGCACCCACATGCTCAATGACAGCTGTGAGAAACTGTTTTAATTAAATGTTTGTGTGAAAGAGAGAAAAATGTGATCTAATCACATGAACACGAGACTGAGGGTGACACTAATACCAAATTCTTCCCTAGTTTTGAGGCAGTGTCCTGGTTTTGGCTGGGATAGGGTTAGTTTTCTCCCTAGCAGCAGCTACAGTGCTGTGGTTTGGATTCAGGGTGAGGACAATGTTGATAACACAAGGGTGTTTTGGTTGGTGCTGAGCAGGGCTCACTGCAATCAAGGACTCTGCAGTGTCTCAGGCTCTGCCAGGGAGTAGTTCACAAGGAGCTGGGATGGAGCACAGCCAGAACAGTGACCTGAGCTGGCCAAAGGGATATTCCATAGCACATTCCATATTCCATAACAAAGGGATATTCCAATACTGGAATGTCATGGCCAGTACAGAAACTGGGGGGTGTTGGCCAGGAGCAGTCAATTGTTGCTTGGGGTGGGTGGGCATTGGTCAGTGGGTGGGAGCAACTATATTGTGCTTCACTGGTTCTTCTTGAGGATTTTTCCTCTCTCTATCTCTCGTTATAATACTATTTTTGTGGCTATTATAATTATTAATATTATTATATTTTACTTTGTTTCAATTATTAAACTGTTGTTATCTCAACCCACAAATCTTTCCTTCTTTTTCTGACACTCCTCCCTATCCCACCAGAATGGGAGGGTGAGCAAGTGGCTCCTCATTGCTGGAGTTAAATCACAGCACCCTGCTATTTTGGTGCTTTACTTCAAGTTTTCCATTTGTAAAACAGAAATTACATTTCCTTACCTCATGAAGGTGTTATGAACCTGTGCTGGTTTGAAGGCAAACCAGTGGGAGGAATTATTCCCACACAAATACCTTTGAGAGATTTCAAGTCAGAGCTACAATTTAATAGGAAAATTAAAATAAGGGCAGCAGTACAGAAACCCTGGCTTAAACTGACAAAGTCAGTATGCAAGCTGACACCCTGTTGGTCAGGGTGGTGGTAGAATTCTGATCAAATGGTGGCTACAGTCCCATTGGGGTGATGGATGTGGTCTTGTTGAAGCAGTGATCCTGCTGAAAGGTCTGGTCCTTCTCTGTAGGATTTGGTCGGTTGTGGGATTTGGTGTTTTGTTTCAGATGGTCGGGACGGAGACGAGAGATCTCTGGAGTTTGGTCTTAGAGCATGAGGCTTATTGTGGAAGGGCGTGGGTGTAGGGGAGCTGCTGGGAGCTGCCAGCTCAGAGCAGGGCAGAGAGGTGAGAGAGAGAGAGAGAGAGAGAGAAGAAAGAGGATCGAATACAGAATACAGAATACCATGGTTGCTGTTTACAATACAATAAATCATCTTCTGTGCTGAATATTCTAATTTTCACTAACCAATCTGGAACAAGCTACAAATCCTACAACATTTACACACAGCCTATGAGAGTCATTGCATTACCATACGGCGTTATATTTTAAACTCTAAAAACTGCTTTTTGGACCCTCTGCCAAGTTGGCAGGGTCTGCTCTGCCCCTTGGAGCTGTCTGCAAGCAGAGGGGATTGTTTAATCAAAAGGAGATTCCCTTCAGTGGCCACACCATTGTTTTCCAGTTGTTCAGTACCTGGGGTTTGGTATCTCAAAGCTTGTCTTCATTTCAATCTCGCTGATAGTTTCCATATTCTCAGCATCTTTTGCCAGTTAATCATATTTATAAGGCTTTCCTATTCCATTTTCCCCAACACTTCTCTGGAGGTTCAGTGGTGTTTCTCGAGCTCTTGTCCTCTGGAATTCCAGAGGTAGTGCCCCCGTGGTGTTCCAAGCCTCAGATTATTTGCAGGTAGGAATGTTCAGTTCCTCCCCTCAGGGCAGGGCATCTCACAATGGCACAGTGGAATTCTGTGAGTTATCCCAGGAGACCCTGATGGCCCATCAGCACAGATGGCCCCCCCAGAGCAGCTGCTGTGTCCCCAGAGGATGTTGTCAGGGTTGAGCCATGGAGAGGATGAAGAACACTGCCCCACCTATCTTAACAGCCTATCAGAAGGTAATGTAGAAGGTGGTAGAATACAGACTTTGGTTACAGCTTCCACTGTAACACAAGACAGAACCCCATTGCCACTTCACTGTGCTCACTTATCTCTCCAGATTGATACCTGCAGGTTTGAAATGTAATGCTCTTATTGAGGAGGAAAGGGACTTCAGGTTACTGGAAGCAATGTCTCTTGGAGGTGGAAAGCAAGTTTTCATTTTCGCTCCTAACAGGGCTGGTTTACCCTAGGAGCCTGTAGAATTCACTTACAACAAAAGGGGGGATGCAGAAACCATGACGAGTTAATTCCTTGACAGATCCTGGGGCAGATCGTGAGCCTGGCTGGTGAATTCCACACCTACCTGAGTATCCTGAGCACAGAAAAGGGAAAGAGCTGGAGAATGTCAATATCCCTTCTGATTTCTGATCCCCGGGGAGTGTTTGAACACTCAGGGAAATGTTTGAATAACCCACCAGAAGGCACATATAAGCCAAGGCACTGGCAGGATGTCCTGAGTGGGGAAGTCAGTGCTTGAATTCTTTAACTGGAGTGTCCCTTCACAAGGAAGGGCTTCTGTATTTTTCTGGCTACAATACTAAATGTCTCAAACTTTGATCCCTCCAGTTCTTTATTTCCCTGACCACAGTTAACCTGAAGTGATGTCCAGATGAGAGGACCCTGTGCTCATGTACACTTAGCAATTCATTGCATCGAGAAGCATTGAGCTTCCAGCTTTTGCTCCTGCCAGGTGAAGTTATTTCACCTCCATGTTAATCAAAGCCTACTGCAATAGACCATTAGCAGGTATTTATCACTAGGGATTCATTACTGGGATTCCTCTTGGATATATAAATTGAAAAATCACTTTGCCCTCTCCGCCTCCAATCAATTTGGTATGCAGCTTGGGTTGAGCAGGCCTGGTGAATGAAAAGTAAGGTGGCTGCAATTATTGAGTCACTAGTTAAGCACGGTAACTTTCTAATTATTCCTCCCCCCTCCCGAAGTTGAATCTCAGAGAAGGTACAACACCTAAAGGTGCTTAGAAACCATCATGAATATGGTAGTGCATTGTTGCTGGCTGGATTTCAGGCACCCACCAGAGCTGCTCTCTCACTGCCCTCCATAGCTGGACAGAGGAGAGAAAATGTAATGAAGGATTCATGAGTTACGGACCAGGAGAGATCACTCATCAACTCTGTTAGGGGCAAAACAGGTTCAAAATTAGAGATATAAATTGAATTTATTACTAACAAAATCAGGGCAGAATAATGAGAAGTAAAATAAAACCTTGCAAACACCTTCCCCCACCCCCTCTGTCCCAGCTCGGCCTCCTCCCCCAGCGGCTCCAGGGCACAGCGAGTGGGGCTATGGTCAGCTCCTCACGGCTGCTCTGCTGCTGCTCAGGGACAGGAGTCGCTCCTGCTGCACCCTGGGGTCCCTCCTGTGGGAGACACTTCTCCATGAAGTTCTCCAGTGGGGTCCATGTGACGAGCAGGAGAAGGCTGTGAGCTGCTGCGGTGAGTCCATGCCACAGCAGCAGTGCCCTGAAGGGCTGAGCGTGGGGCACTGCCTGGGCTCAGTCCTGCAAGGACAGGCTGCTCCAGCATGGGCTCCTCTGTCCATGGGCCTCCCGCGGGCTCACAGCCTCCTCTCAGGCATCCTCCCGCTCTGCTCTGGGGCTCCTCAGCGTGCTGCAGGTGCATCTCTGCATCCCCAGGATCTCCATGGGCTGCAGGGCACAGCTGCCCCACCATGGGCTGCACCATGGGCTGCAGAGGAATCCCAGCTCCGGTGCCTGGAGCACCTCCTGCCCCTCCTCTGCACGCCCTTGGTGTCTGCAGAGTTGTTCCTCGCACATATTCTCACTCTGCTCTTCTGTGGCCGTAATTACAACTGCACAATTACTTTTTTGTTTTTCTTTCTTCTTAAATCTGTCATCACAGAGGCTTTGCCACCATTCCTAATTGTCCCAGCCTTGTCCTGCAGCACATCCATCTTTGGAGCCGCCAGGGGTTGGCTCTGCTGGACATGGAGGGAGCTTCCAGCAGCTTCTCACAGAAGCCACTCCTGTAACCCGCCTCACTACTAAAGCCAGGCCATGCAAAACTAATACACATCTATTGGACTTTATCTGTCTGGCATCAAATCTCCTCTTTACCTCAGTCAATAGATACTGATTTCAGTCTCCAAAGGAATTTGGGTATGCTACTTTATGAGCACCTTCCCCACAATAGAGAACTTGTTTTGACATGAGAAATGCTGACTTCCAAAGGGAAGAGTAAAATACTGCACAAAGGGCTCTCCTCTGAAAACACAGAGCATGGATTTTCTGCAGAGGAAGGGCAGGAGACACTTGCCTGGAAAAAATCAGCCCTGTACATCTGTCAGCAATGAGATCACTCTCACAGGCTTGCCTGCTCCTGGGCCTCCAACACTGGCCTGGAGGTGTTGGAAAATATATCAGTTTAAAAATGTTGTATAACTTTTAACTTTTTATTTTTGTCTCTCTAGTTAGGCTTGACTTGACTTTGCTTTGGGGAAGGAAATTTTCTTTAGGTTTTTTTAGGAGATATAGCATCAGTCTAAGGAGATGGGCTTAGCATAGGGACAGACTGAGAATAGTCCAAAGATCCCCAGAGAGATAAAGGGCATCAACGGAATATGAACAGAACATCGGTGGCCATCTACAAACATCCACCCCAGAGCTGCCTCTGACAGAGCTGAAGACATCTCGCCCGGGAAAGGATTGATAAGAAAATTGAAAAATGAAGATCTAATTTACATTGGAGCCGAGGGGATTCAGGTCCAATAGAAAACTGAATACTGAGGGTTGCTCAACTCTGGACCAACGAACTTTGAAACAATATATCCCTATGGGTTTTAACTGCATAAAAACTGGGAAAAATCATGTAAAACCACGTGTTTTTGGAATACTTTCCTTGGCACATCCTGGCCAGTAAATAAAGTAATGCCTGATTCTCTATCACTTCAAATATAGTGCTAGAGGGTTTTTATTTCTCCCAATTTTCGGTGACAGAGGAACCCAGAGCTGCTCACAGGGTCCTTGCAGAAAGGGAGGAAGAAGTGAAGCTCTGCTAAAACCCTCCCAAGATCTGCAGCTCGGGTGCTATAGGAGCAGTCCCTCAGAGTCCGAGCTGGAGCAAAGAAGGATGAGAAGACAACCAGAGGCAGTCCATGGGAAAATGAGATGTTCCACAGGATGTGCTGCTGCCATTTGGCTCGGGGTAAATCTGCTTGGCTGCACGACCCCAGGCCAGAGGCACTCAGCTGGATCAGGACAGGCAAAGCTCCTTGGCACCTGCTTAAAAGCATGTGCACGTGCTCTAACATCCCCCACAGGTGTCCACATCTTTGCCATGTCCATGCAGCACAATTTTGGACTCTGAAGACAGCTGGGGTAGCTCTGGAAACCCTGCCTGCTACTCGGAAGGACTTGGTTGAGACCTACAGCAGCACTGCTGTACTACCTGTGGCACCTGCACAAGCTCATTTAAATCTCACCTGGCAGCATGTGATCTGGCACCGTGCTCTGCAAAGAAATGCTTCCGGTTGTTTGTAAAGAACAGAGGAGATATTTAGGTCCCCCAAGGCAGCAGTCAGATGTTCCAGTCCATAAAAACTTCATTTCTCTTCCTGAATCTCCCACCCAAGTAACAACTCATTATTTTTAGTAGGAAATTACACGGAGTTCCTACAAAAAAAGCTTTCTGCATTATAAACCCCTGTGTATACACTGCAAACATCCACCATTGAAAGAGCCCCATGGAAAAACATACCACTCAAACTGATTACTAAAATTTCTGTCATACTGTATATACAGGAAGAGCAACCTTAGCACTGACATTTCACAACCTTTTTTCTGATTTACTTTGTAACCTTCATATCATTCTTTTAAATACAGTTGTTTGTAATGTCACAAAAAACGGCAAATGTCTCACTTGACACAAGAAGTACCCTCTTAACTTAGAAACACCCATTTTCTTTCCTGGAATTACTGTTTCTAGGAAGTGACAATGACAGATGAGTAATAAACAGAGCTCTTTCAGATTCCCATGGTGAGTGCCAAAGCAGTGAAGCCAAGTGTTCTGCAGCTCTCCCCTCCCTCCCAAGGTGTGACCCTGTTTGGGTGCTACATCCATGGTCTCTCCCCAGTGAACAGTGCAAGTTCACCAATGAGATGTACCAGGAGAACTTCTGTCCCCAATCTGCCTTAAGTAGGCTGAATTCAATCACTTCGTTGAAGAAAGGAAATGTTGCTCCCTGCCCTCCTGCGTACGGAGTCACCTTTCAGATCCAATCCCACACTGCAAGTCCCTTGCAGATGTTCCTCAGCATTTATTACAGAAGTTACACTTTCAGCATAGATGCACACAAATTCAATTTGGACAAATAAAGGGAAAAGCAAAAAGCCCTCTCTGTTCAACCCTGGGTTTTTTATGTTTGACTGAGGACTGGCATTTTTTCCTAAACTGTTGGTTGTGTTTTCCCTTACGTGCATGCAGCTTTTCCCAACGTGTAGACTTAGCAGTTAATAGAGTGACTCCAACACTGCTGCCTGCTCTCCGGCACTTCCAGGCTCCAGGAAAAAAGGCTGTTATGAAAGAAGAAGACACGTTGTTCCTTCCTGCCTGAAGTTTGCTGGGTAGCAGAGGTTCACTGGCAAAGGGTGTTTGGACATATGTGGGGACTTGTTACAAACCTGAGCTGTGCTCTCCCCCACCCCAAACTCAGCTGGGGATGATTCTCAGCACAGCTGCTGGCTGGCTTTGGCCTTTGTGGATGCATTCCTTTCCTTCAGCCTGAGATGACTGAACAATAGGTTTCCCTTTATCTAATCTCAGCAGTTTGACTCTCAGTCCAGAGTCCCACTCAGGTATCCTCACCGAGGCTTCTTTGGTTGGAGTTTCTCTATACAGTTTTGTTATATCAATGTTTGAGGCATGAAATATTTCAGTCTCTGACAGGATTGAGAATAAAACTGTTGCTTAAGAGATCTCTGGGTACTGAAATGAGTGCTACTCATTTCTGCCTACTGACTCTTAACAATAACTCCCCTGTGTATTCACATGCTGAAAAAAATTTGGAGCAAGGAGTGTCTTTGAACTATGCAATAATTAAACTACAACTGAGCAAAGGAGGAAGAAAAACCCAATCACAGCAACTTTGAGCTTGGCATAACTCAGATCATAGCTAGGTTCAATTTGGCTCAGTATTTTTAGGAAAAAAGAGGTATAAAAGGAAAACAATAATCTATCAGATTGAGCATTGAAGAGATGATGTTATCCTACAATGTGAAATTGTGATTGGGAACTCTTTCTCATCTCATGAAGCTGTGCTGGCTGTAACTCCTCTTAAAGCAGTATCAGACAAAAACATTGGAAAATCTGGTTTCTTGAAATCCTGCATTCCTGGGTTCCTAGAATAAATAAATGGCAAAAAGGAGGAGGGAGGCAGGAGTGAAGCATTAAGAATCAGGGAAAAAGGAAAATGTCAACAGATGAGGAATTTAAAAAACAAAGGCCCAAAGCCATTTTTTACACAAGCTGTGACACAATGCTCAGCCTGGGAATGCTGTGGATATGTCATCACCTGCGTGACCGATGAGCCCTGCAGGGCACAGCACAGCCCCAGCTGCACTACTGACACACAACCGGCTGCATTTTATGGCCTGGAAACAATAGTGATGATGATAAGAGAAATCCTTATAATACAGCAAATTAATATTGGTAGCAAACTGCTCAATAATCCCTTTTCCAACAATGTTACAGAGATAGGAGAAAGCCCTAAAAAATTATGTGCAGAGTATTAAAATAATAAATTAAATTACAAGTGAGCAGCAACTCAGTATTTTTCATGAAAAATCAATTTTCTCTCTCAGCTCTGTAATACAGCCTGCAAAAGAAAGAAGAACCCAGAATATTATTTCCTCAAAATCCCAAACTGCCCAAGTAGGGACTTTACTGTTTTTCTAGGCCACTAAAGCATCTTCCTTTTGTACTGCATTTTGGTTTTCGTTTCTCCTTTCACTTTCTGCTGTCTTGTTCACCTGGTAACTTTAGAGACAGAGCTGATAGTGCTGCCGAATTTCTAGTCAGCATTTGACATTTTGAGGCCTGTTTTCTCTACTCACACCTTTGCCAAACTCCAAGTGTTTCAGGTGAATTTTACCATTCCAGTGAGCAGGCTTAAAGAGGACGCAGGGTGTTTTTGTTTAATTTGTTTAATTTCATTTCCATCCAAGGGAATCCACTCTTCCTGTAAAAAAAGCAATGGGAAAGACGTGGCCTTACTCTGGGAAAAGTAAACACACAAACTTAGTGCTCCTTTTGTTGAGCAGCGCCCGAATCCTTCCTTATGACTCCTATCCTGAAATTCATGGGAGACAGCTTGCTTGATAGAACAAAAGCCTTTTGTGGGGAGCAAGAAGTTTTGGCAACATTTGGCCAAGTTGCAAAATCTTTAAAAAATCAGTTTGTACATGCACAGACAATTCTTTCTAGGCTTCACAGCTTATTTCTTCAACTATTTTATCCTCACTGATACTGGTGCAGGAAAGACTAAGAAAAATACTCCCTGAGACTGCAAGTTTAAGCACAGATCTCAGGAAAAGTGTTTGGAAATGGCACCCTGGAGTGCACTTACCCAGCATGACTGGAAACCCAGATGGGAGAGGATATAGGCTGATGAATTGGAGCTGGGGCTCAGAAAAAACCTGGGACTGGACTGAGGGTGCAGAAAGTAAGACTAGAACAGGCTGAGAAACAAAAATTAGGTGGAGATGGCTAGGAGACAGAGAGTGGTGACCCAAAGCCAGGAACCATAGAATATCCTGAGATAGAAGGGATCCCCAAGGATCATTGAGGCAACCCCAGCCCTGCACAGAGCCCCAACAATCGCACCCTGGGCACCCCTGAGGGCATTGTCCAAACGCTCCTGGAGCTGTGGCAGCCTCGGGGCCGTGCCCATTCCCTGGGGAGCCTGGGCAGTGCCCACACCCTCTGGGGAAGAGCCTTTCCCTCATCTCCAGCCTGCCCTGCTCTGGCACAGCTCCAGCCGTTCCCTTGTGTCCTGTCCCTGGTCACACAGAGAAGAGATCGGAACCTGCCCCTTCCCTGTCCTTCAGGAGGATGCTGAAGAGCAGTGAGGTCTCCCCTCAGTCTCTTCTTCTGCTGAATCACTAGGGAAAAGTTCACAACATGGCTGGAAGCACACGAAAGGAAAAAGCACGTGAGACTGTCTTCTAGGATGGAATGGAAGAGAGCTCACATCCCAGGAAAACCAGAGAAATGTCATCCCTGTTAATGATCAAACTGACCATCAATACAATGCTGAGCAGCAGGATTTTGTTTTGGTTTAATTTGCTACTAAAAAACCTTAGGCAATTTCATAAATGCATTAAAAGGAAATTATTAAGGTTGAAAGACCTACCGTGAAGAAGTCCGAAAAATGTCCTTAAGCATACAACAGTGACATGGAATTCCACTACCTTTGGGTTGCCTTTTATTATGTTTTTATTTGACATTATGACCCCGGTGATGCTTTTTAGTGCAGCCTGTGCATCTGTTTGTGTGTGTGATATTCACCAGTGAGATTTTACATGGGCAGACTCAGAAATATCCTCCACCTGACACTGGAGATGGCAACTGGAGATGGCAACCAGGCTGTGTTCAAAATTCCACTATTGGACTCAGCAGGTCAGAGACAGAGAAAAAAAAAAGCACAGCAGGCAAAGTATCTCCCACAAAAGTGCCCTCTTTAGACCTCCATCCAAATCCAATTAAAACTTTACAAAAGCATGGTTCTGTAGCCCTTTCTCTGGGATTCATTTCAATTAGCTTTGCATCAGGGCATCAGTAAGTTTTTTACCCTGCCAGGTGGTATTTTTTCACTAATGCAGATTTCCCATAGAGAATATCAGAAAGCCATGGACTAGCCATTGAGCAGGGGAAAAGAGGCCACTCAGAGACTTTGTCTCTTTGGACCTTACACATTCCTGCTGAAGCTTTCGTCTTGTCACTGAGAGTGCAGTGCTCCCCATTTTTCTCTTGGAAGTCAGGAATAAGATTCCTGGTGCAGTCTTGCCAGGATTTGCTTTCAGGGGAGCTAATAAATGATGGCTCCAGCCGAAGGCTATGCACAGCTGTAGGCACACACTGCTGCTTCTTGTGCTGGAAGGCTGCCTTTCAGGGGTCATGGAAACATGAGCTCAGCTGAAATAAATGCATTTGTCACACTGAAGTTGATGGGATGTAAGCCCAGTTTCTAGCAGCAGGATTCCTTACATCCAGTACAGTATCTGGGAAAATAGGTATTCCCTACTTCCTTACCTTGCTGAAAGCCTGTAAGCGACAAAATTTTCTGCTGATGCCCTGGAGGAAGAGCAGCAATGAAAGCACTGATTCATGCCAGAAAATGCCCTGCTCTGTGAGCTGAAACGGAGAGGTGTGGCAGAAAAGGCAGGTTAGCCCCAAGGTCCCAGGGTGAGGGACCATGGCAGTGCCCCACGAGTCCTCAGTCTCACTTGTGCCTCTGGCAGCAGCTGCAGTGCTGAATTACTTGTCTGAACACTTCAGCTCCTGGAGTTCGCTTGGCATCCCCGAATTTCATAGGTGCCTGTCCCAAATCCACCAGCACTGATGAATTTCGGTGGAGGACTGGCTCCAAGTCCAGAGTATAAGGCAGGCATACACGTATGCCCATTTCCCCCATCCCCAGTTGGATTTTGTGGAAGCAGTGAGGTGCACATTCCAGCACAGCAGCCGCAAAATCTGGAGGAAAATGATGTCTTTATGCTGTGGGGGTGGCAGAAGGGAGCTGCCCCCAGCAGCAAGGGAACACCACATGGCTGCACTGCCACCCAGCCCATGGAAATGCTCTGGTTAAGCTGGGATGGCATTCATGATCCAGACCTGCAATTTTCATCCTGCACATCCCCACAGCGTGAGAACAGCCTCCAAGGGGGCTGTGACAGTCCTGCAGGGAAGCAAGCCTCTTGTCCATGCACCTCAATCTGCTCGATAACAGGCTGCACCACCACTGGAAAATACTTCGGGGTCTGCAATTGGAAAATGTTGAAAACTCACTGATTTAGACTGATCAAGCAATTGCTGAGCTTCTACAGCAAAACAAAAGCCACACAAGTGTTGTGGAAGTGGAGTGATGCACTTGCAAACAAAGGAATCCATCAGGACAAAGTCAAACCACAACTAGAGCCTCTGTCAGGTCAGAAAATAAGGACCTCTTTTAACGAGGGTCTTAAAGCACCAGCCTTCCAGCACCAGCTGGAAATCACCAGATGTTCCTTCCTCTTTAGTGATAGCAGCTGTGGCATCCTCACTTTGTGGACATTTATAATGAGAGCCATGAGGGCAATTTGATCCCTTGGGAAACTTGCATTCAACAAGTACAATGTTCTGGCCCCAGCAGTATCATCACATTCTTTCCAGAGGTAGCTGTGTCATTCCAGGGCTGCCACAGGAGGCATTCACCCTGCAGGCTCCAGAAGAAATCCAAGTTGTTAACTCATTTCAGAAGGCACCAGGGTGAGAATGAATGCAGGGTGGTAAAAGCATCATTATCTATTTGCAAAGTTAACAGTTCCAGTTTCTGCCACCAGATTTCTGCACGAGCATCTATCCCAGGGCTGTGCCAGCTAATACCTAATACAATAGTATACGATAATACCTAATGTAGGATTGCCGTCTGTGGTGTTTGGGTCCATTTGTTTCAGACGGTCAGGACGGAGATGAGAGACCTCTGGAGTTTGGTCTTAGAGCATGAGGTTTATTGTGAAAGGTGTGGGTGTAGGGGAGCTGCTGGGAGCTGCCAGACACAGCTCAGAGCAGGGCAGAGAGGGGGGAGAGAGAGAAAGATAAGTACAGAATAGAAAACAGAAAGAAATACTGTGGTTGCCATTTACAATACAATAAATCATCTTCTGTGCTGAATATTCTAATTTTCACTAACCAATCTAGAACAAGCTACAAATCCTACAACATTTACATACAGCCTATGAGAGTCATTGCGTTACCATACGGTGTTATATTTTAAACCCTAAAAACTGCTTTTTGGACCCTCTGCCAAGTTGGCAGGGTCTGCTCTGACCCTTGGAGCTGTCTGCAAGCAGAGGGGATTGTTTAATCCAAAGGGGATTCCCTTCAGTGGCCACACCATTGTTTTCCAGTTGTTCAGTAACTGAGGTTTGGTATCTCAAAGCTTTCAATCTCGCTTATAGTTTCCATATTCTCAGCATCTTTTGCCAGTTAATCATATTTATAAGGCTTTCCTATTTCATCTTCCCCAACAACCTAATACCTAAGCTCCCTAACACCTGGCAGCTCCACGGCTGTGCAAGGATGCAGGCATGAGGTGAGCAGGGATGTCAGAGGAGGAGCTGCATTCCCTGCTGAGATGCTGTGCTGCCCTGCTAAGGAAAACAGGGAGAAGTTGAACTTAATGGAGATGTTTTTCACTGCCCAATTGGCATCAGTTGGGCTGGGACAGCCCAGCCAGTGACTCACATCCAGCCTTTCTACTTATAAAAAACCATAAAAAACTAATCACACTTTTCCAAAACTGGCATTTTTATAAATATCCAAGACAGATGCTTCATCTGTTCTGCAGCAGTGTCACCCAGCTTATGTAAGTGGGCAGAAATGGCAGAACCAAAAATTTTCAAACAAAGATACTTTGGAGCCAATGTCGCTCAGACATTTGCCTCTTCCCTCACAGTTTCTATGGATTTGGGGTTTGTTACATTTTCTGATTTAATTTGGCTGAATTGTGAGAAGAGGTGTGCACTATCTTACAGTGCCACGTACAAGTCTTTGTTTTGAAAGGGTCAAAGTGACCACCTGTGAAATCTGGAGGCACCAGGAGGAGCAAATTTACCTCACATTTAAATGTCTCTTTCTGCATGAGAAATAGTATTACCTCTCAAAGCAGCCAGCTAAGGTTTAATGAACACACACAAGTCAGAATAAACTTAATAAGCCTGAACCGATGAAGACAATCACAAAATAGAAAGTTCTGCTCCTGTGGTGAGATGAGCCCAGGTGGGATCACCACAGCACCAGCAGCAGGAAAACCTCTCCCCAAAGCATCCATGGGCTGGAGGAGAATCTCACAGCTCTGGGGAGCTACAAGCTCCTCAAAAGTGCCCTAAAGCAGGTTGTACTTAACCAGCTCACAGCCCACCCCAGTGAGAACCAGAGCCCACTTGAGTTCACAGATCAGGTTATAAAACTTCATGCTTCTAACAAAAGAATTCCCCAGAACAATACCTGGGGCCCTGCCACTTGACAGTCCTCAGGTGTACACTCCAGTGAAAATAATTTGAGGATGTAAGGGAAGAGGAAAAAGAGGAAATATCTTCATGTTTTATTTTTTAAGTGTTCCAAACAGGCAAGGTTTAAAATGAAAGAATAAATCAACAGTCCATCAATAATAAGTGTGATTAGACCTCCCTGACTTTTTCTTTTCTGTTTGTCTTGCTGGAGCCCTGCTCAGCTCCATTATTTTGTCTTCTTATCCTCTGGCCAGGTGTGAGAAGAAATAACTATGTCTTGGAGAGGGATTTTCCTCACTAATGCAGGCAAGGCTCTGGTGTGAAAGTTTTCAAATCTTGGGCATGGGAGAGGGAATTTCAAAACAGTAAGCAGTAGTTTGTGATATCATTTCTCTTGACATTGAATTTTCTCTGAATGCTGCCCATGTATTGGAATATATTCCCAAAAGTTGCCAACAGCAAGATGGTTCCTCAAAACAAGGAGTGTTGACATGCAGAGTGACTGCAGAGATGCAAACATCCTTTTGTCTTGTCCTATATAAACTCTTCCACTAAATATAAATTTTTGTATGTTTACATGCTCAATTCCTCCACCTTGAACTTCCGACAGCCAAAACCAAATACATTCCAAATTTTCCTTAGGGGTCAAAACTTCTTCTCTCTTTCAAATCACGCCAAAAATATAGCTGACCCAGTTACCATTGAGCTGCTCAGTCAGAAATCAGCTGGGGAAAGCAGGATGAATGACATTCTGGGTGAAATACATAATTAAGGGGTACTAAATACAGCTGGCCATAATTTTTCAAAGGAAGAGGATTTTATACAGCATTTCGTAAATCAACATCTTTCAGTATTTTGTACGTTGTCAAAATTCTGGGGTTTTTTACTGTCTCATGTATTTTGAATATAGCTATTTCTACCAAAGCAGCTAGGAACTCTCAAGAAAAAATAATCAAAGCAAGTTTTCATCAAGAAATTCATTTTCCAGTATGATTTTCTTTGTGGACTGTAACCTCTCTCCCCTGGAATTACAACTTTATCAAAAAGGGAAACATCGAATTTTTCTCTGAAAACTTTTAACCTAAAATTATTTGCCTTTCCCCCCCTTTTTTTAAATCCCAAAAATGTCTATAAAGTAACATTTTTTTATGATTAGATCAATAATCTCTGCTTAACGGACATCTGTTTGCAAGGAGGTTGTTTACAATTTTGATGTGATTATCAGTACTTTCATCTCCCCAAAACTCTACATTAACTCTACTCTTCTGGTTGGAACACAACTTCTGGTTGGAAGTTTTCCTTGCCCTCCTTTATGTGTGGGTGATATTTGGTCATGTTTTGCCATTTGATTGCAACATGAACAGAGTAGACTATTTTTATTAATTCTTCATTCAAGAAACAGAAGTTCACCTTGACTGAAATGCTGATTACAATTAAGTTGTTTTAGTCAGAAGAAATTCCTAGTAGAATTTCCTTTAATCAGTTCAGACTGGTCTTACAGTCTTGTTGGAAGCAAATTTAATTATAAAGACACGAAGTCACATAGAAATGTTTTATATTAATTTAACTGAAGTATCTCCTCTTAGTGCCACCTTGATACTAACATGGTTTGATTTTCTGTGACTCCAAACTATTCTTTTTTTATAGCTTGTTGGCACTTTGAGAAGGAAACAAGTTATTAGCAGAGCTCTAGCCTTTGTAGCATGTGTGTGTCTGCATGCCTGTGTGTTAATCCACAAATTTTCACCGACTCTTGGTACTTGATCTTGGGCCAAATCACAGAATGCACATGACTGGGTACGCGGCAATTATGTTCTTGCTAAGCTTCAAATTCATTTAGACAGGAAAGATTTTTTCCATCATTATATATTATTGCATCATGGGAAAAGAGTTGACTTAACCCACCCCAGACAGGATGGCACTTAGATCTAAACTTCATGAATAAATTTAATCCAGCAGGATGGAAGAGATTAAATACTGAATTGACTTTATGTGTTTTATGGTCTTCCACCATTTTCTTATGAGTTCAAAAAAAATTGTTTAAACTTTACAACTTATCTTCTTAGAATTGAATATAATAAGCTACAGATTTTACTGTAGAGAATTCAGGTTCTTAGACTATCAGTCTTACTGCAGCCCATGTTGAGAATTAGTAACATCAGAAAGATGCAGAAGTGAGACTTACCGTCTCAGATAAATTAGGACAAAATTGCAGGAGATTGATATCCAAACTAAACTTTTTCAGAAGATGTGGAAAATCCTACTCATTTCTGTTTTCCCCTCTCCTGGGTGCAGAATAAACAAACTTCAGCAACTGATACAAGAGAGAATCTGTTCAGATGCTCCTTTGGTGAGCAAAGAGCAGCAGAGTGCTATGGAAATTAAAGCATTTCTCTACTGCTGCAACATGGATTGAGAAGGAATCTGGGAAACAGAGCACTTGGAAGCAGAACAAGAGGACAGGCAGGCTAAAGAAATGAAGTTATCAAAACATGACAGTACAGTAACAAGAGGGATATGCACTGAGCTGATGAATAAGAAGACAGAAATTGGAATGAAAGCTGCTTGTCAAATTTAACTGCTCAGTAGGCAAGCGTTTGGGTGGAGATTCTCCAAAAAGCAGGCATCTGCTGAGAGAGCATTTGAACTTCATTGCATGGCTGAAATCCCCTGCGTTAGCTGAGCTACTCTGGCTCTCTGAGCTGCACAAGGAGTGCAGCACTGCCACAATGAGCTCTGAATTTTCTGGCTTTTGTGAGTTCCATTATTTCATCACTGTAGGTTTTGTGTTGTATTTTTTTTTCATGTATACACAGAGATTATGATTCTGCTCAGAGAACTGCAACAAGTGAAGAGATACTGGCTGCCCTGGCAGTATTCCCTGACACACGTTGTGCAGCTCCTGATTGCATCTCCACCTCTCCCACAGCAGTCCCCTGCACACAATGAGGGAAAAATACAGGGAGCAGAAAAACCTTTGCCAGAGCATCAAGCTTTGACCAGCCCCTTGATTACCTGTGACACACATGAAGTGAGGAGAGGCAGTGGGTGATCTAATGGTCATTGTTGTTGGCCAGGGAATACAAATTTCATATTTGGGTGCCCTTAGTGCTGTGGATTTTTTTTTTTTCCTGGTGGAGCTGACTTTTGAAGGTGGCTTTTCTTGAGCAGCCCATGCAGAGCCATTGCCTGCTAGGAGGCAATTGGCAGGAATTCGCAGGAAATGGCAGAAATTGGCAGGAATTGGCAGGAATTGGCAATTGTCAGGAATTAGTGCAGGTGCTTCTCCTGGCTCCCACCCATGGGAGCAGCTCAGAGCCCCTCACCCTCCATGGCAGCCTGGGGAGACTCCTCAGGCAGGGATGCACTGTGCTGCTCAGCTCCTCTGCACAACATAATGCAGACTTACACAGATTTTTGCCTGGGTGGTGGTTTATTTAAAGCTGAGTTTTCATGCTAGTTACTGTCTCTGTATAATGGACAAGAGCACTTTAGCTCCCAGCCTTTTTGGGGCTGATCAATATTGATCTGAAATGTAGGTGCAGTCATTGTGCATTTAGCATCTTTGGGAGCCAGAGCTGGAAAACGAACAATTTGTACACATTTCAGTTCCAGTTATGGTAGATCAGTCATGGACCATACAGATTTACCATGCCAGTAATTCCAAGACGAACTGGTAAGATGAACAAAATGATTTTAGAGTTTAGCAGCATCACAGCTCATGCTCAGACTATCATTACCTGATTTCGAAGGGGCTTAAGAGACAAGCGCATATAGATGGAGTAGCTGAGGCAAAGTGACGTTCAGGGATTTCCAAAGTAGTTCAGTGGATGCCTTGAGGAAGTTGGGAAAGAAAACCAAGTCTCCAAGCTATAACCCTCGAGTACCACCCCTTCCCTTTAAGGCCCCTTCACTTTCATCTGATTACTGAGAACCCACAGTTGTCGAGAAGTTGAATGCTATGAGATGGTCAAGGGCTGGAGGAGAAGGACTGAGTCAATCCTGGGTGTCCCACAAGCATGACTGACATCCCTAGGGCTAACACTTACAGATGCCAGACATGCCACAATGAGTACATCAATTAGAATATCTGATTCTTCACAACCTTACTGCAAGTAAATAGAGCCCTATACATAAACGCAGTTATTGCTTGGAATGCTGACTTGAACTTACAGATCAAGTACAACTTGTATCATGTTTCCCACACTTGTTCCTAAAGATAGACATCAATTTGTACTAAGAAAGAGTATCTTCACAGGAGGGTGAGAGCTTCTTTAAGAATTACAGGAAATGCTCTTAAATGGCAGGGGATACAGAGTAATTCAGGGGTTGACCATACAGAGCCATTGCTTGTTGACAAGTCCAAAACGGTAAATAAGGGTTTAAAAAAGGTAAATTAGGGTAAAAAGAGATTCTTGAGACATTGAATTTATATTGGTGGGCTAGAAGAGTGTGGTAGGTGAAGTGATAGCAGGAAGCCTTGGGCGTCCTGGCAAACTGGGGGGCAATGCAGGAGCGTGGGCACTCTCATCACCTGGGCACACCCCGGTCCAGCTCTGCCCTCTCCTGCCCCACACTGCCCCACCCCACAGCACCCACTCGCTGTCTGAACCACAGACTCAGATAACAGGCAAGGAGGGACTAGAATTTGTGCAAGAACAGCCTTAACTGTGACCATGAGTTTCCAATATCCAGGATTTCATGCAGCGCACACAGCTGGATGGTGCAGCAGGCACTGCTCTACTCTCACCCCTGATTCTCCAGCTGTACATAAGCTACAGCACAGAGTTTTGAAGGAGAAAATCATGGGGTTGCTTTGCCGTGGATACCTCTGCGGACGGTTTGAATCAGATCTCTCTGCCCTTCAGTCTCAGCGCATGCCAGTTTATTGAAGGAAGAGGGGTGGGAGGAAGGGAACCCTGCCACGAGGCCGCCAGGCACAGCCCCGTGGCAGAGCAGGGGGATCGGGGGAGTTCCAGAGGGAAGTAAGAGAAGATAGAAAAGGGATACAATGTGTTGCTTCCAATAACATAAAATAGGTTCCCTCATGAACATTCTAATTTCCACCAACCAATCCAATACAAGATGCAAACTCTACATTATTTGCATATAGCCTATGAGAGTCTTTGTATTATCATACATGTTACATATTAAACTCCTAAAAACTGGGTTTTCAGCTTCCCATTGAAATGATAAGATTTGGGAGTTTCGGGGTCTACCCAGGAGCAGGCTTTTGTTTCCTGCTACAGGGCCATTAAAACTAGCAAAGGCTGATAAGCCTTGCCCTCTGGCTATTTCAGTGACTGGGGTTGGACAAGCCAGAACTTGTCCCTAGTTCAATTTCTCCAGTGGCTTTAATGTCATCTTTTGCCAGGTCTTCCTACCCAACAGAGTTTCATTAAATAATGGATATATCAGAAATTATGTGGCACAGTAGAACTACATTCCCACACAGCTTAACTGAGGAGGCAAGAAAGATGGGAGGTTGTCCTTCATAAATATATTAAATTGCAGAAATTTTGACTTACACGCATTTTGTGAACCTAAAGATGACTATTTCTATCTCTACACCTACATATGTTCCCACACAAAATACTGCACTAATTTACAGTGAAAGAATACAGAGGATTGTGTCCTGACTGAGATTCATACCTAAAACACAATAGAAATTGAAATAATCAGAGATGCAGAAAGTGAAAAGATACATTGGGGGAGAAGGAATAAATTCATAAAACTGACTAAAACTTGTGTTTGTGAGGGGATTCAGTTCTGTTGTTGCAGCTAGAAAGGGGAATGGGCCAAGGAGAGCCATACTCCATGATATGGCCAAACCTTGGTTAATATAAACCAGAATTAAGCAAGATAAGCAAGTACAACTTTCATTAAATATTTATATCTGATTGTCTTGATTTAAAATATTATATGAAAGGTAGAAAAAGTTGGTGACAAAAATCAAGCAGGATTTTTCCATTATTTCACTGTGGGGTTTTTTACAGTACAGCACCTGCTTCTGATTATTTTTGGGTTACTATTTGCACTCTTCACTTCTTGGAGAGCAAATTCCAGATTCATTATGATGTTTAGGGAAAAAAAGGGCTTTTAAATAGAGCCTTCTCTAGGGCATCTGCATTTTTTCATCCTGTGCTGCGTATGTAAAGCCAGTAAAGGAGTCAGTAGGAATTTTTCCACTTACATTCGTTACAATACTCCCTCCAGGCAAAGCCACACACCAAAACCCCTGGGACATGGCAGTGGGGTCTCCCCATTTCACTGTCTTTTTTGGAATTCATGGGATTTTTACCTTCATTCTTCACAAGTCTGCCACAGACAGGCTGGAAGGCTTTGAGGAAATCCCATCACAGGGAAATACTTCTACTCTCCTAATTTACAGAATGGAAATAATGATACTTCTTTCATGTGCTGGACTCCAGTATGGAAAACCACAACCATAAAAGCCCAACCAGTTGTTACAAGTAGAAGAAATTTTCTAGGCACAGCTGTTGGCTAAAAGAAACATCAGAAAATCTTACCTGCTGCATCTCACAGGTCCCAGTTAAGACTCTCCAATATTCATGCACTTAAAGTTATGGTGGTTCCAAAAAACACAAAACCAGCAAGGCAGTGACTTCAGGCTTTCACCCCAAGACCAAAACTGCCACTGCTGTGTAACTCAACATGGTGCCCTCATTTCAGTCCACTCTCCAATTTTACCTATGTTGAGGAAGCACTGGCAACAGAGTGCAGCCCAGGCAGGTTTTTATTCTACAGCAAGCATTCTCTGTCCTCCTGCAGCTGGGGTAAAGCTGGAATAACGTGCTTGAACTAATTTGGTGGAAACAAAGTGGTACTTGTTTAGGAGCCCACACATTCTGTGGACCACAGTGGTGCTATGGTGACCAAGTCAGGCACAGACCCAGTTTTAGCTCCCGTAGCACTCTGACCCTGTGTGGTGTGATCTGTGCAAGGCCACACCTGGTTTGGGATCTGCATGTTACAGACCTTATCTGTCACCGTGATAAGGTCCACTGCCCACAACACTTGGGACAAACCTCCAGTCTCGGCACTCACAGTGTCACAGCATGAAACAAGGATCAAATGGGTCATCTTGTTGCGTTTGCTGCAGTCTCCAACACGGCAGTTCACCAACCCCACTGAGCAGGACTTCTTCACCTGAGAGGCTGAGCTGTATCACATAGTCAGAGAGTGAACCTGTAAAGGAAACACACAGATGCCAGACAGATTTTCCCCGGATGCCAAGAGCTGCATGTTTCTGCTCCCTGCGAAACTGCTTTCCCTGTAGCCATCTAGTGGAATGCACCCGAAATGTTCCCAGTCAGGGAAAAATGAAGAGAGGGTTATTGCAGGCATTCAGAAGATCTCAGTACAAACATAAATCAAACAGGCAGCAACCTTGCTAGAAGTCTTCCTAAAGCATCATTTTCAGCTACACAGCAGCAATTTTATTAGGCAAACTCCTCTCTTAAAGAAAACATAACATCCCAAATGTAATGGGCTGGTTTCTCCTATCAGCTTGGTTCTACTCTGCTCTGCATTAGATGAGCTTGTTTCTGATCACATAGAGGTAAATGAGGTGGGAATTGGGCACATTAAACGTATATTGAGCTGTTTCCCTAAGCAATCTATTTCTTCAGACCCAGGGATTGTCTATTTGAGATAGGCATAAAAAACTAATAGAAAAACTAACGCAGTGCTTGATCAATGCTGGGCTTGTTCCTGCCATTAGTGCAGACACAGGTGGCTCCAAAGGACTGAAGTTTCCCTGCAGCTGTGAGGAGGTGTGCACTCATCCATTCAGGAAAATCCCTACTCTCTTAGAAAGGTGAAGGAAATGCATAAAGTACTATACCAAATTAATAAGGAATCCATGAGGAACAAATAGGTCATTTCTTTAGCTAACAGCAGTAACTAAGTGAGGGGACAAAACAGAGTCAGGCTGTTGGGGAAGATGAAATAGGAAAGCCTTATAAATATTATTAACTGGCAAAAGATGCTGAGAATATGGAAACTATAAGCGAGATTGAAATGAAGACAAGCTTTGAGATACCAAACCTCAGTTACTGAACAACTGGAAAACAATGGTGTGGCCACTGAAGGGAATCCCCTTTGGATTAAACAATCCCCTCTGCTTGCAGACAGCTCCAAGGGTCAGAGCAGACCCTGCCAACTTGGCAGAGGGTCCAAAAAGCAGTTTTTAGGGTTTAAAATATAACGCCGTATGGTAACGCAATGACTCTCATAGGCTGTATGTAAATGTTGTAGGATTTGTAGCTTGTTCCAGACTGGTTAGTGAAAATTAGAATATTCAGCACAGAAGATGATTTATTGTATTGTAAACAGCAACCACAGCATTATTATTTCTCGATCCTCTTTCTTCTCTCTCTCTCTCTCTCTCCCCTCTCTCCCTGCTCTGAGCTGTGTCTGGCAGCTCCCAGCAGCTCCCCTACACCCACGCCCTTTCACAATAAACCTCATGCTCTAAGACCTGATTTCAGAGATCTCTCATCTCTGTCTTGACCATTTGAAATAACCCACCAAATCCCACAGGTGGCAATCCCACGTCAGGCTGCACTCTACACCAGTCAAATCTCTCTTTTCCCCCCACATACTAATAAAACAAGAATGCAGAGCTGCACTACCTGTCCTTTCCCTTGGTTCCTTCTTCACTCCAGTACTTTCATTTTAATTGCCAGCTGGGTTCACAAGAACCAAGTTACTCTGAAGGACTGTGAGATGCTTTAGTGAAGGGCAGCAGTGGTAGCTGAATGTTAACTCTGCTCCTGACTTCTACTCACTTTCCAGACTACAGCAATTTACAGCCATGTTCCTCCCGCAGTTTTCCACCTCTAAAACAAGAAATGGCAGGGTAAAAGTTGAGAATCTTCTCCTGTGAGGTTGGTCTCATCGTGTAAATTTTGCCATTAACAGCAGTGTCCTGCTGAAACACTTCTCTGTAAAATAAACACTAACAAGTAATCACCTCTTTGTAGTTTTATCTAATTTACAAGTGCAGTGAACTCTGATGGTTTCACACCTAGGTCTGGGTTATGCCAAAGCATTAAATGACAGAGAATCTGGTTGAATATTTGAAAAGCCTTTTGAGGATAAAAGACACCCATAGACTGCAAAAGGAGTGTTATTGAATCTATGCAGAGGTGAACTGGAAAGGTTCAGATGAAAACATGGAATTAAAACACACCTCTGATTCCTCACGTTGAAAACTACATTTCTGAATTATGCCAACAGAGCAAGAGGATAACTCTGTATAGGAAATGTATATGAAGGTTTCAGACTGGGAAGCAGGTGGTTCATACTGCTTTATTCTGAGTTCCCTTTTACTCCACAAAAATCTGGGATAAGTGGACAGACTTAGATTGTCTGAAAGGCAAGTTACTCTCTAGGCTAAGCTAGGACTGTAGAATTTGTCCTTGAGTGGGTGGCTTTTATTTATATGTGGAGCTCTTTTTCCCATCCAGGATAGTCCCGTGATAGAACCAATTACAGATTCTGAGTTATTCAAGGTTTTTGGTTGCTAAAACCACAAAGGTCTCGGGTTTTATTTTTCTGAATTCCCAGGGTTTACTTGCACAACTCCCATTAATATTGATGTGAGTAAAATATCTTAAAAATCCCAATGCACACAAAAAAAGAATAGACTCCTAAGTGAATGTCTATTATCAAATGACAAAGAACTGTAGTCTTTGCAAAAGCCAGCAAAGAGTATTCTTCTGTTTAATGCCTAATAAGTGTCCTATTATCCATTTAGTTCAATTACATTGAATGAGTCTGGTTTTTCCAAAGCCTTTCACTTTGTCACAGTGGGTAAGGGAGGCTGACAAGAAAGATGAGCCACTGTGAGCTCTTGGGGGGTTACACTGATCTCAGTGTACCTCAGTGAGAGCTGGATCCACTCATTAGCAGAAAGGGAACAGGCATGACAATGCCCCAGCAGAGCCCTCAAGGTACCAATCTTACAATGATCCCATTGTATACCTCTTGCCATCAAAACGTTTTTATTCTCATCCATTACTCAATCTTCAGGGACTCAGACTCAGAAAACAAGGGGGAAATGGCTCCCTTCTGACCTGTTCTGAGGAACATAAGACTGTGCTGAACAATTTAAGCCAAGAGCTACATATCTTCTATACACTGCTTAATTCTCAGAAATTGGTCTTGCTGTTTTTCCACAACAATGCCTTTTTCTTTTATGAGACATCCCTTGTCTTTTTAGGACAAGCCCTCCACGGTGCCACTGAAGGGGACACAAATACACACTGCTTTCCATACAGAGGTTTCTCAAGCATCAGCGACACCATCACGAGTTAGTTAATCTTGTCCTACCAAAAGGGTCAGTATTTAAAAACAGGGAATGCAAAACAATTATCAATTTCAAAAATATTTCGTAGTATTTTAGCATAAAGCTAAAAGGTGGAGTGTAGGGGCAGAGCTCTGTTTCATCACATCTCTTTTTCAGATTTCATGTGTTAGCAATTCATTCAGCATGCGGAGGACCAGAATCACAGAACCATGGAGCATCCTCCACTGGAAGGGACTCACAAGGACCATCGAGTCCAACTCTGACCAGTCGCAGAAATCTTATATGTATATTTTCACCATTCCGTGTATCATCCAGTTTCTTTAACTATTGAAACCCACATGTGTGAGTGGAGTGTCATTGCTCCCAGAAGCCCTCTTAATATATTGGGGAATAACACATGTTACTGGCTGCCTTTTTTTCTTTCTTTTTTTTTTTAATGACGTGCACCATAACACTAACTTCCAAGGCATTACAACATGTCTGATAAACCACAAGACACTAAAAAATTCCATGGGTAAACACACATATGTAAGCATATGGTCTACATGTAAACACTTCCATACCCGATATGGGTATTTGAATTTATTGCAGGATTAAAAGGTGTTGTCCCTAGCCTACATATCCTTACTCTGACACCATCATGTCTGCTGCCAGGTACTACAGGAGAATATCCTGTAAAATATCCCCAGGGAATAAGGCTTATTTGAGAAATATTCATTTATTTTAATATCAATAACAATTCAATAAATCAACCCCAAAACAACTTCTGTGGAGCCACTTCAAGTGTGCTTGAAGTAGAAAACTTCAAAGAGAAACTCCAGAGGTTTCTTTTGCTCATTCTCACGCCTCCCTGCTCCCAGCACACAGCCCAGCCTGCAGCTGCACAGAGTCCTTCTTGATTTCTCCTGTGAGAAGTGTTCAGTGTTCTCCTCTGCCCTCTCCATTGCCTTTAAAACCCTTTTCAGTATTCAGTGATCCAGACCAACTCTTGTCTTTATGCATATGATAATAATCCAAAAGTTAGAGCCTCCAAAAAAGTTTAACCTTTTGAAATAAATGAGTTTATCAATGAGGACTAAAACAATACACTGAAGTATATCAAGATCAAAACAAACAAAATCCCCTCCCCAAAAGGAAAACCGTCAGCAGAATTTTAAATACAATTCCAATGCTGGATAGCTATAACACCTCAAAGACAGCAGGAAATGTTCTGGACACAAACGATGTGTAAGGCCAGTTTTATGAGTTAAAAAGGCGCTGCTGCTTAGGAGACTGCACTCACTGAATATTGAAACAAATGCAAGATTACCACTGTCATCAACGGGAACTGTATTAGTCTGAGAATTAATTGCTGTCTCACTGTTGTGTATTTAAGAGTTTAGCCTTCCCAATGTGTACTGGCCATGTCAAAACACTGATTTGCAGAATAAATATTCTTGCCCAGATTCATATTCCTTTTAGTTTCCAATCAGTGCCTACTAATAGGAAATTATACTTTTCTGTAACACATTCTTTACAACTCTTTTTGCTGATTAAAGGAAAGAAATAAAGCTTAAGTAAGTATATCAATAAAATCAAACTGAAATCCCAGTGGTCCTATCAGCCTGGACAAAGATTATCAAGCAATAACTGACATTGGTTAGATTGAATTTGTATTTATAGATGTTTGGACTAAAATTTCAAATTTCCTTTTCTATCTTTCATCTGCCAGGAGTGATTGTACTAACATTATTTATTACCAGCAAGTTGTGAACAAATATCAGAAGTATTTCAGGAATATGTACGGAAATCAGGATTCATTTTTTTCCCTTGAAATCTCATTTTCTTCCACTCTTCCATGAAAGTTTCAATAGTCCACTAGGAGAGCAAAAGTAATGCAACACAGACCTGGGCTTCTTAATGCACATCACAGAAGGCAATCGAGGATGCCAACTTCCCAGCGACTTCGATTTCCCATGCATTCGAAAAAAGGACTCAAACAATTTTGGGCAACAAACAGGCAGAAGTACCGCAACCTATTTTTGAACAAAATTCTAACACACTAAAGGTAAATGACCTGCCAGAAGTATTTTTCAAAGCTCTAGCTCACCTGGGGTTAGATACAGAGCAAATTGCTCTGATCAAACTGCAGCACGTTTCCCTGTGTGGCTTCAGTGCATTATTTGCTGAAGGAAACAGAGATTCAGAAATTAAACTCTGGATCGCAAATTGGACTGAAATTAAAAACAAGAAAACAAACAGGCATTGAGGAAAGCTTGCAGAAATAGGTGTAAACTATGTAGAATTAGATTAAATGATTTAACACCCCTGGTACTCTACCCCAGTGTTCCAGGAGGCTTCAGAGGACAAGCAGAAATAAAGGCTTACTGATACATAGTCTTTAAACAAATGCAATGCCTGACCCAATTTGCTGTTCCCTGAAATACAGTTTAAATAGCTGCAACAGGCAAATTCAACTATGTTTATAGCCCATTGTTTTCTTTTCTGGACACTACACACTGAGTAATTATTAGAACATTCCTTATTGTCAGCATTTGAAAGGAATAAATGACTAGGTAGGAGCGTTTACCTGGGCACCATTTATTGATCAGTTGGCTTCCAAATCATCTTTGGCAGAAGGACCACTTCCAGTCTTTCAGTATGCAGCTGAACACCAGTTATTTTGGCAAATAACTACACACAAGCCTCTCCTGGCTATGCCTGAGGAACTTGCAGGTTTCACAGCACCTCCAATTACTTTTGAATAGGGTTTGCAAGCTTGTTTTGTTATGGCCACAATTGTATCGAAGGTTTGACACAATTTAGAGCTTTAATACTCCAACTGATCCTGGCTATGAGCCACATAAAGCTTGCAGTGCCAGTCGTGAAAATTGTAAGTGTGCCATGAGTCCACACAGGCTGAGATACCATAGAAACTTCATGAAAATTTCTGGCTGAAGACAATAATGAGAATTTCACTGATAAGAGAATTTCTGGCTGAACAGAGGAACTTGGAGGTCCTGTGGAAGGCACCTCACAGCTGTCCAGCAAAGCTTCCAACTCACCCTTGGTGCTTCCCCTTATTCTAGAACTGCAAATGATAAAAGGAATGGACTTATAACTTTCCTTTTCACCATCCCACTGCAAGGATGAAAAAGATCTCTTTCATGCATTGCTGTCTGGCTTCTTGAAGGACAAGGTTTGTGTTTCAGAAATCAGCCCACCTACTTCATGCTCTGGTACAGGAGTTGCCATGGGAAGTGCTCGTTACAGCAAATCCTTCCACCTGAGTGCCAACAGCAAAAAATTAATTTGCTCTTAATATCTTACCAACTTTTTGAAAGAAATAAACTGAACCTCTCTCAAAGTAACATGAATATCACCGCATTACACAGTATTACAGAGAAGTAGTAAGCAATAGGAAAAAAAAAGAATTAGAGTCATGGGATATTTGAATCATTCTTTACAGCTGTTGTCAGAGGAATTCTGCGAAAAGCAGCAGAAAATGGCTATTCTTCAACCAGTGGATTTGCTTTTCCTTGGTTAATTAATGAAATTAAAAGTTTACTTGGGAAATTGCTGTTGTGTTATTTCATAGGGGCAGTTACAGCACAGTTATACTGAGGATATGAAGAGAGAGACTGGGCTTTCTAAAATAAATGTACTCGGTTTTCAGACAAGGGAAAACAACTTTGCTCTGCTAAGAGGCAACATAATGTAATCCATAAATCTCTTCACTTTATGGGCAAAGGACTCAGCTGTGAGCTAGGCTGCAGATACTTTCTGTCAAAGGAGTACCCAGAAAATTGGCAATCATACACTGAAAATCTCGTCTTTAAACCTTGCAGGATAGGACAAATAGAAAACAGCATTTTATACATTTCATGTCATGATTACATCATCACTTAATCTCTGTATAGGTACAGAGATGGCCATCTCATCCTTTATTTCCTAGCAGAAAAAAATTACCGCCACAATTTCAGATGATGAAATGGCCAGGACCCAGTTTAATACCTTGTATACTGAAAAATACTCCTTAAGCCAGGCAAAAGCCAGCAGAAGTGGCCACTGTATAGGTAGCAAGTGATGAAGACATGAGCCTTAGCCTGTCCACTTACAGTTTTGGCCTCTAAAATGAAGGCTGAAAAGTTGCGATCAATGTTTTTTGTTCTCTGCTTCAGGTCCAAGACCTGGGTCCATTTTCCTTAATGCACTAGGTATGTTACTCCATAAGGGAAAAAAATTCTTCTGGTCATGTAGGTCAGTGGTGTTACAAACCCTAACAACTATGGAAATTCTTCTTGCAATTTGACTAGTGAAATTTGCATCAGTAGGAAACATATTCCCTAAACAAAACTCCCCGTTGCTTTCAAATCTGCTTGTGGACTGATGATGCAACACCGCCAATGAAACTGAAAATTTCACAATTGCCACAAAAATGAAACGTTTTCCAGCCATTTATTGTGGGATTTTTTCTAAAGGGGGAAAAACGTCATAAACAGCATTCTGTAAGAACCCACTCACCTTGAGACAGGGTTTAGCAACAGAGTAATCCTTTCTCATTGGCACTTGGCTTCATGTAAGAGTGTAAAGAGCAGGTGCAATAACCTTGCAGTTTGCATAGACTGCAAAGGACATAAAGATAATTTTTAATTATCGGTTATTGTGATACTGTATTTTACAGGTATCCTTAGGAATGGCACTCCACAGTTTAGTAACTCTCAAACCAGACACCACTTGCTCACTTCCCCATCCTTCTCCTCGCTCTTCCCACTGGGGATGGCATTGAGAATTGGAGGCACAAAAAGGTAAAAATTACATATTGAGATAAGAACAATTTACTGGAAGCAATAATGAGATAAGAAAATGAATTGCAACAGCAACCATATTAATAACAAAAGGTATAAGGCAAAAAACCGATTTACACAGGAAAACCACGACAAAATACCACCCGGCTCTTCCTCCCCACACAACACTGAATGGGTCACCGAAAGCCTGAACACATTTATTTTCTGGAAGCAGTAGATTTGATGACTGAGAGATTAGTATTCACTCCTGTTCTAACTCTTCTTTACTCCTCCCACCATTGTCTTCATCAGTTTGAGAGGTTATTGCCACTCCAGTAGTTTTGAGACTGCACTCTGGGTTAGGTGAGGAGCAAGACAGAGCTGGAAATAACCCTAAGGGAGAAAGCAGTACTTACTGAAATAAGATCAAGCCCTAACAGTCCCAATCTCCAGCCTATGACAGGCTATGAGCAATATTAACACAGCGGATTTGCCAATCTGGGAGCAAAGTGATCCAAAAGAATGGCAACAGTTACAATCTGAAGTCAGACTAATATAATCTCCCTAAAGAAATTCCACAGAGAATAAAACACATTGATTCTACTGTGGGATCTGAAGAAGCAAAATTTCTGCTACTTTGCACCACAGGGCAAAGCTCTTAGGGTAAGAAAGACAGGCGTGGAGCTCATTTATCGCATTAAAACATCTTTGTGTTCTGCTCTCTTCTGGCTTCAAAGATTAAATATGTTGGTTTCAGGAAGCTACTCCAGCACAAACTCTGGCAGGTTACTGATCTGAAAGATGCTGAACTCGGAGAGCATGGGAATCAGCAAACTCTACACTTCTAACGCACACAGCCCTCTTCACTCTAAGGATGTGTGGAGACAACAGTGTTAAACAAAATGAAAGGTATTGCATTCAAAATATTCAGTGTATATTGCACCTATGGTTCAATACAGACAGCTACCCCAGCATCAATGATCCCTTCAGCTATTAAACTCTCTTTTAATCTTCACAAATACACTAAAAATCCAAAGCATTTGCAATCTCAGGTACACTGCATACAGTATTTTCAGTAAATTATTTATTTGCCATGCACTTTGTACAGGGATGACTGACCCAAGCGCATCAGCTGTCAGAGGCTGGCTGGAGAAAAGGTGACTTTCCATGGACAGGCACAACTGGCACATCAGTCAGGACCAGCTACAACACACGGGTCACCACCCTCTTGAGGAAAAAGCACCATCAAGAGTCCTTCAAAATAAGAATCTTATAGGACTGATGTAGTCATGTTAATAATAGACAATACAGCTAAGAAGAGGCTTTTTTATTAAAGCCTATTATTTGGTTTAGTGAAAATAATAGCTTAACTGCTGCTAAGTCTGCTTCCTTCCTGTAAAGCATATTATTTCAAGTATTTCTAGATGTGATATGAGGGCTTTATTCGCTTGGATTTCGAAAAATAAAGTAAAAGACGAGAGCAAACCATTATGTTTCCTGACATTTTTTTAATACTTAAATCACAAGGACTTAGAAAACATCTTGTACAATAGCTCTCAATACCATTTTCCTGGAATATTTGATTCTGACAAAAGCAAATAGCAGTTTCAAGTAATTCAGACACCAAATGTAGCACCCTAAAATGTTGATCTCCTCAGAGTCCTCACTTTAACATTTATTTCAAAGTTATTTTCTAAAAATGCTTTTTCTCCTTTTCTAAAGAATTCCGAAGTTTATCATATGTCTCATTTCTGACACTCATTAGTTATATGCACTGTGTTGAATCTCCAGCCAGCTTGGCTGCCAGAAGAGCATCTCTCCTCTCCTGGAGAGAGGCAATGGAATCACATCCTACCTACAGAGCAGAAAAAGTGGCCTCATCTGTGTGGACAATGGCTGGAGAAACAGGTGACAGATTCTGCAGCCGACCTTATCTTAATTATCCCTAACCCAAATGAAGTCCATTCATAGTGTAGCTCACGATTATTAAGATGAGAACACAAATGCAAAGGTTGCAAACCAAGCAAAGCAAAGACAGCACCAGACTTCCTTCCTAGATGGTGTTAGATGAGCAGTGGAAAGATCCAGCTAGTTTTGAAGAAACATCATAGAGCACATTTCATGAATGTACATTACATAAACTCTCGCCAATTTTGCATCTGGTTTAAAAATCTGTGCTGGTAAGGAGAAGGTTACTCTTTGGAGTAGGGTGATTGCCAGGAACAAGGCCTATGACAGTATTTGATGAGTGATATCTCCCAGTCCTTATCTCAACTCATAAATGCTTCATTACATTTTCTCTGCCCTGTCCAGCTGTGAAGAGGAGTGAGAGAGCAGCTTCGGTGGGTCTCCACCACGAGAGACCATCCAGCCAGGGTCAACCCACTTCAGGCCCACATGAGGACTTGCTTCAGCTGTAAAAGGCAGCCCATGAATCATCAGCCCATACTGTAAAGTCCTTCTGAGTTGTCTTCAGGAGATCACACAGTGGCTTTGCCAGCAACCCATAATTGCTAATCCACAGGTGACACCATCTCACCATTGCACCATCCCGGAAATGTATGAACTCTCTTACTGTTTGTGGCTGTGGGAGTTGGCAAATTGCTTCTTTTCATTCCTGTCCCAGCCCTCTTCGTCCTTGGAAGATTTTTAATTCCACATAGGTTACTGTGGTCTGGACTATTTGTGCTTTGTCTTTGGATGCTCTATATTCACTTAGTCCCAGAAAACTCAACAATGCCACAGTCTGATCCCAACTTTGCTGTTTCATTTCAGTGGACATCAGAATGTTATCTACACACTGTAACAAGACTCCAGTAGGGTCCTGATTTTTCCCTTCCTCCAATTCTTTTGCCAACTGATTTCTGAATATGGTGGGGCTATTTTTAAATCCCTGCAGTAGAACCGTCCAAGTCAGTTGGGTTCTTCTCCCTGTGTTTGGGTTTTCTCATTCAAAAGCAAAAAGCTCTTGACTTTCAGTACTCAAAGGGACACAGAAAAAGGTATCTTTCAAATCTAATACTGTGAACTATTTTATTTTTTCACTCTAGATTATTAGCAAGGTATGAGGATTTACTACTACTGGGTGTGTATCTCCTACTATCTTCTTAACTGCTCTAAGGTCCTGTACCAGCCAGTAATCCTTTCCATTTGCCTTCTTCACTGGCAAAACAGGGGTATTAAATTTGGATTCACATTCTTTCAATAGGCCATATTTTATCAATTTTTCTACAAGGGGTAACAACTTCTTGTGACTTTCTATTTTCAAAGGGTATTGCTTTTGCCTTACCAGTCCCGCTCCAGGTTCCAATTTAATTCGTATAAGCCATGCTCATTTGGAATGCCCAAGCACTTCTCCAGTCTTAACTATCAGAATCACTGCATCCTCAAGTGATACTGGCGGATGGATCATGTCCAATTTTGGAGACTGTAGTGCAAAAATAGAGGATTCCACAAAATTATATTCTGGAATAATAACCTGTATTTTGCCACTTTTAAATTTTATTTCAGCATCTAGTTTTTCCAATAAATCTCTCCGAAGTAGAGGCTTTGGCAAACTGGGTGAGTTATCCATTGTTTTCCTAGTTTAAAATCAATGGGCTTGAAAAATGGCCGAGTTTTGTGTTCCCTGTTGCACCAATGATTGTTATAGAATCATTATTCATATTTTCTTCTACTGTATTTAGCACAGAGTAACTAGCTCCTGTATCTACTGAAAATTCTACCTCCTCATTTACCTCCTCACTCGCCAGCTTAGTTGTAACCAGAGGTTCTGCTGGGGTAGAGTACTCCAGTCCCCCTCAGCCATCACTGGTGACGGCCATGAGAGGGAGGGCTTTCGTGTTGCAACTGTGACAATCCATTTTCCAATGCCTGTCCTTCTTACAATATGCACATTGATTGATACCAAGTCTCCTGGGGGAGTTTGAGGTAGGTTGTCGATGCCCTCATCCCCTTTCTTTCCCCGGGGCACCATTCCTTTGGGAATTCCTTCCGTAATTGCAACTATTTTTTGTTAAATTTTTTCTTGCTGATTTTCCCTATTCTGATAAACTCCACAAGCAACATCTAACAGCTTTCCTAAATCATAGTGGTCTTGTCCCTCAGCCTTTTGTAATTTTCTTCTAATATCATCTAAGGATTGCACCACAAATATGAGCACTAATTGAGTTTTTCCCTTCCTATGCTTCAGGATTGATAGTAGTGTACTTTTGAGCCGTTTCATTCAGGCGATTTAAAAGTTCCACAGGTGATTCTTCACAATGCTGCTTAATTTTGAATAATTTTGGCATATTGGTAGCCTTTGGTATGGCATGTCTAACTCCATATAGTATTCATTGTTGATATCTCTTTAATCTCTGTCCAAAAATGGGCACATTAGGGTCCCACTCGGAATCCACAGTGGGAAAATTAATATCTAATGTACCCATCAAGTTAGCTGTCAAAACTTGCTCTTTCACAAACCTCCTACTGGTTTTAACAACCATCTCTCTTTCTGTACTATCAAACATTTCTAACACAGTATCTATATCCTTCCACTCCAGATCCTTAGTTTTAATCATAATTTCAAATGCTTTTGCCATTTTGTCTGAGACATCTTGGTAGGTGCCAGCCATTGACTTTCAATTATTAAGGTCTGTTATTGAAAACAGAACTTTTACTGTGATTTGACCATCCATACCTACCTCCTGATGGAGGGGAGCTACTATCACATCTCTGTGTTTAGCTCTAGTTCACCCTGCAATTGGACTAAAACCTTCTGTTCCTTGATACATCCTCTTTATCCTCTCTATCTTCTCTTCTAGATGTGCTAAATCTGCCTCTTTATGTGCCAGTTCCTTCAAAATACCAGTCTCGGCAGCCTGATAATCTGTTATCCCATCTAACCTGCAGTTAGGACTGACCATAAGATCAAAATCACCCTCCTTACCAGGAAAATTTTGGAACAAATTTGTCCTATGCTGCATATAGAACAACATTCTCTTTTTCAAGAGCCAGCACAAAAGGGTCTAAGGGTGTTGGATTCAACCCATAATCTTTCTGCCATTCTGGATGATTCTGCAAAGTGAAAAACATTTCAGCACTCATCACCTCATGTCATTTCTGTTCCCGTCTTAAAAACAGCACCAACTGTACCAAGGTATTGTAATTCAAAGTTCCATTTTGTGGCCACTTTTCTCCAGAGTCTAGCTTATACAACAGTCACCACTGATTACAATACCTAATCAAATTCTCCCTAGTCACTGTTCCCCCAAGGGCCCCACCAATCTTTCTCCAATGTCACAAAATGCAACCAAGTGAGAATTTTTTCAGAATGCCCCCTTTAGATTGTCCACTACCCATTTCCAAATAGTAGACCCAAAATGTTATAATACAGATACAAATACAAAACAATTATTGATTGATAAAACTAAGTCAAATACCAAATTCTGGAATACAAAAAAACCCCACCCACTTCACTGCAAGATCCACACGTCTTATGCGGACAGGATTCCAAAAACAATGCCTTAATATTGAATGGGGTTTTACCTGTGTGCCAGATTGGTCCAAGGGTCTGTGTTCTTCTCCAGGAAAGTCCCGGTGCCTGCGTGAAGATCCAAAGACCCCTCAGATCCACAGGAGATCAGGCAGAGTGTCCCATCTGGACTTGCTAAAAATTATATCAAAATCGGCTGGATAGAAACTTTTTAACACAGTTTGGGTATTAGAAAGCAGCCATTCTTTATTGCAGCACGCTGGTCACTTGGAGGATCCTTCCTCCAACTGAGTGCCCCGAGTGCCAGGTGAACAGAATTTCTGTCACACACACAGATTACATATTCATGAGCTATCTCCACTTCCTTGACTTTCTTTGACACAGACACACCCCTTACTGGAAGTCCTTACATGGTTCTTTGGGGTCTGCCTTCAACACCCAGAGTTCTTTTTATGTGGCTGCTCCTTGACCCTCACTTTAGAGTAAGGGCAATATCACTGTTTTGCATAATTTCTGCTTTGTCAGCCTTGCAGAGCTGAGCTGGCATCCTGCTTGTGTTTTGCATCACTTCTGTTTACCAAAGTTACATCCCTTAGTTAATATTTTCCAAGGCTATGCTGTTCTGTTCTAATGTCCTTGATAAGAGTAAAATGTTCTGATGTTCTGTTCTGCCCTCCTTACCAAGTGAGGAGAATGCTGTTCGGTTCTACTGTTCTTATACAGTCAAAAGGCATGGGCCTAAGAACTGTAAAGATGGGCAGCATAGGGGAAGTGGCTGCAGCCCTCACACTATAGTGGAAGAAAGAAACTTCTCTTCTACAGACTTTCACAGCCCGACTACGATCATTTCCTCCACCCTCTCTTATCTACAGCTCAGGCAACCTGCTTCAGGTCTTCCTATTACTCCCACCAAGATGTGACCACAGAAATTACTCTTGCTGCTGCCAGTGATGAGATCGCACAGGCAACTCTGCCCCTTACCCTAAGGGTGATAGAACTTCATTTTACCTACACCACTGAGAAACACTGAATTTGCTGCTTACACGTGCAGCAACATTTTTCCTCAAATGCCTATTATTGAGAAGAAAGATTTCAAATAGGTGCTGTAAGACAGAAGAAATTTCAGTGAGGGGAGATGTATCACTGTTTACATATAAGTATGAATATATATATGAACATGGTATTGTATATATATATATCTGTATCTATATATATCTCTCAATATTTCATTTACATATATAAAAGGTAACACTCAGCCAGCAACTCACTATACTTAATAACCACCAAATTATCATTTGAAGAAAACAGAAGAATACTCAGAATGGAGTGAAGATCCACAAATACCACACAACCAATACATCTGTACTCAAAAGTACAGATTTACTCCTTTCAGGAGGAGGTCGTGCAAGATCCCTGTTCATCTACCAAATCAATAAACACATAACTTACTGCAGAAAATACCATCAAGTGCCAACAGCATGGAAAAGTGGGGCAGTGGAAGGTTGTGTTACTCCAGGACTATATTGTTGGTGACAAAAGTAGGTATTGTATAGGGCTGCGGAAATTCTTAGATGTATTCAAAACTAAAATACATTCAGGATTGCACCAGGACTGAGTATTTTTATCATTCATGCTTTCTACTTCCAATACAATGTATGCGTATTTCTTGTAGACAAGGCCTGGGGGGAAGAGAGAATTTAAATGAGATACACCGCAGTTTGGCTGTCTGACTCAGTCTGATTAGACTTTCATATATTCTGGAAGATTTACAAATGGATTGTGTGCCTTTATTTTGAAAACATCCTTGTCTACACAACAACCAGCCAATCCAAAGCTGCTGCCCTTTCAAGGACACTCATCTGGAGCATAGGAAGGTGTAAAAAATATTGACAATGCAGTTCAAAATCTTTCAGCTTCTCTAAAGCAGGAAACATGAGACAGCCTGGAGGCTTTCAAGAACCTCAGCTAAATATTAAACATCTATTCTGTCAGTTTTGAAAATGAAATCAGTTAAAAAACAACCAGAATCAAACATTCACCTTTGCAATTCTTTCTGTATCTCCCTTGCAACACTATTCTTACAATGTAATTCAAAGTCTTACTGTAGTGTTCACGTGTCACATAACTTTACATACCCCTCATGCCAGCATCTCCTGAAAGCCTCTGGGATCTTTACATCCATCCTCAAGTGCCACAAGGAAGGCAGCAAAGACCTTCAACAGCCGAGGTCCTGCTGCCCTCTCACGTGTTGGGGCCTGGCATCAGCAAGTGCCACGAGCTGCTCTCTAGTTCCTTTTCTTGTCGAGGCCATGGTCACAGCCGTGTCACCTCACTGCTGTGGCCACAAAGGTTTGCCTTGCGCTGAGCCTTCCTGCTGAACCATTTATTCTTTGCTTCATTATGATCTTTCCAAATCCTGCCAGGAAATGCTGCCTTACTCCCACTTTTTTAAATGATTTCCTGTTTTTTTTGCCCCTTGTTGTCTCGGCTCTGGGGACATGTCCTGGGCTCTGAGAGGTGCTGAATAAGACACACTGCACCTGCCAGGGGATCCCTGGGGTATGGGGGCAGTGGGGGTTCCCTGGGGGGAGCAGGACAGGTTGGGGGTGCCAGGGCACAGGGACAGGGGACATGGGGACAGGACAGGTAGCATAAGATAGGCTTGCTTGCAATCACGTCACGCTGAAATCTATACTATCTTCTGATTTTGCTTAGCCTCATTCATTAAAGTAATTTCAGTATACTGTGTGGATTATTCTGTGTGATGCACTCTGCTAGCTTCTTCCTTCTATAGCACAATGAAAACTGGAATAAAAGGATGTTAGTAAGGCTGAGGGAATTCTAAAAGTCTCCATTTCTTAATTCATCAATTTATTAATTTCCTTTATCCACTTCCTTAATCCATGTCTCTCCACAAATTCAGAATTAAAGACATCTCCTGAAATAGCGCACACAAACATTGCATGTATTGTGGACAGCATTCAGCTCCCTAATTAATTTACACATACCCTCTGTTACTTGTCCAACTGAAATCTGTGGAATCATAATTCATATTCTTATGGCACTAACCAGGGTGGCCAAAACAAGAATAGCTTCCATTTCAAGCTCTATCCTGGACTTCGTAGTGCCATCCCCCTGAACCAGCAGAGTTGTTTCTGCAGCCAGGTGGTGGAACCTGATCAGGAAACTCACCTAAGTGGAAACCATTCTGGCAAAGAAATAAGTAAGTTAGTATTAAACCAAACCAGTTCTCCAACCTCAGCTGCAAAAAACATCTGCCAACACAGAGGCAACAACAGCTTGAACTGGCGATGGGGAGCAGAACTACATTTTCTCTTCTGGCAACAGTACCAGTTGAAGCATTGATAAAACTCAGCTTTTTTAATTCAACAAGGCTTGCAATGTTACCTGCACACAGACAAGTGGTTGAATGTCTTTTTGCAGTAAGCTCCTAGAAGAAAACCCTATCAGAGAGAAATCAGATGAATGATCTTTTCTCATTAATTTCTGATCAACGTTTTGTACTTTGTTGTGTTGGTTAGTTGGGGATTTTTTAAATAGCAGTTTTCAGTCAGCTTCCCAGTGATCTACATGATGCAACACGGAACTAAACCAGAACTTGGTTGAAGAGACTGAAGAGAAAACTGGTGTTACAGAAGGTACAACTGACAGTAGTAACCTCTGCTAGCAACTTCCTTTCTGAAGTCCATGCCTCCTCAGCCTGAAAGAAGCATGGAGACAAAAATTCCCAAGTTGTGGGGAGATAAACAGTGAAACCCCACTACAGAGTCATTGAACAATCCTCACAAAGAAATACCTATCCTTTTTCTAAGTTCAAAACCTTGTTTTAAGTTTCCCACCAATTTAGAAGCACCTCCTTAATGCTCCTTTCAACTTTGCCCCCATCCCATCTTAACTATATCTCCTTAAAATCACACCGGCCAGCTACACTTGAAGACAATACATAACACTTAAATAAAACTGTTAAGGATATTTTGCAGACCTTTTGGAGACCCAATTCAACTGAGGGTGATATTAAGAAGATGTATCAGTTTTATCAGTGATTGCTTTTAAAGAAGCATGGTGTGTGACTGCAAGACTCTCAAGGGTAAATGAGGAGCACTTAGAGCAATGAATGCTGCAGGGGTGGGGAACAGTCTCTCATCAGTCAAAGGTAAGATTTACCCCAACCCTGTGTAAAGTTGCTCTCTGGGAAGTGCAACAATTTAAACACAAAATGATTGATTTACTTTATAACTAAATAGACAGATTTTCTCTTGCTCTCTTAGGGAAAAACAAGCAAACAAGCATTTTTCAAAAAAACCCTGGACTTCCGGCCCCACAGGTGATAGTTTTTCCCATTATTTATCATGTAGGGGGAAACACTAGAGTGACTATATGGGTATCCCAAGCATACACAGGGATTAAACAAACATCCAGCATGTATCTTCAGCACCCCGACACCTGGAGTGCTCTAAAAGTTTAGTGTCTTCCTAAGGTTAAAGTACATTAAAAGTCTTCTTCCTTTATTAATCTGTTGCTCTACTCTTCTGTCTATTCATTGATGTCATAGTAGGTCATACTGTAAAACAGGACAGTTTCCATGGATAAAAATACAACAAACGACATATAAAATTTCCCCCATTTGGTAAATGAGACTTCTTCCTCTCAGTTTCCTTCCTAAAAATAGACAAAGCCCAAAAGGCATTATCCATTGAAACCAAAGCCAAGGTTGTACATAGTGTGATGCATTTTCATGTACTGAACTTTATGTGGGTACATCACCAAACAGGTTAATAGCACAAACGTGCTTTTTTCAAATGCATGAAGATATTTCCAATCAGGTAAAATGCAGACAAAAGAACTATACTAAAGGGCAAATCACAGGTCTAAATCCCTTCCCTCATACTTGGGAGAACAACAGAATTATCTATCACCTTATTTAAAAAGCCAAGTACTTTAAAGCAAGAAAATGAGTATTTAAAGACCCTATCAGTCTTAGGCTGCCTACATCATAGATGCACCATTATTTCTAGGTATAAAAAAATGTTTAGTTCATCATAACAAAACAGCCTTCACTGCAAAAGTCAGAATAAACATTATTCTTTATGCAAACATAACATAAAACGCCCTGCAAAAAAACAAGCATGAAAGTATGCAACACTGGCTGAAAAAATAAAGACAAATGTAAATAATTCCACTATAAAACAGAATTGACAACTGCTCCTCTTGGATGGCAGGTACAGTATTGTTGTCAAGAAACAGGACATATAAATATTTCATAACATATTACTCAACAGAGGTTTTTCTGAGCTCAAAGGACATGTCCATACCAGTGTGTCTATAATACAGCAGACAAAGGCTGTGGTGTCCTCCCAGGGACCTCCAAATCACCTCCAAGCTTCTGTCTCATGGGAAGAGGATGCCACAGGGCACGTGCTGCATCCCAAGGACACCACACACTGCTGTAAAAAATGCTTTGCAGTTTACCTTATATTTGGCAGAATTTTTAGATCAATTTCCAACAAAAACCCATGCCATTCGGCACACAAGGAGTCTTGCAGCACTTTGCTGCTTGCTCACTCAACAAGAGACTCCAGTCTTTCTAACTACACACTGTTCAAATCCTGCTCCAAAAATTCACATTTTCTCCTTGCCCTTTATATTTTTCACTGCCCTAATGTTTCTTATCGAACATGTGCCTCTCTTGAGTAGCCAGTTTGTTCTCACCTAGCAGAGTAAAAGAGTGGTTCTGACGCAGCTGAAGACCTGAGATCACAGGAACCCAGAGATTTTAAGTGTTAAGTTGAGCAGAAATGAGCTAAACTGAGAGAGAGCCACCTCAGCACTGAGTACCATTTGTGCACCATTTCCTCTCAGTAGTGCTGAACTGCATAGCCTGCCTTCTGCAGCTTTCTGTTAGTTTGGGGTTTCTAGGGAACAACTGCAATTTTTGTCCATCAGAAGTATCACTAAAGTACTTAGCAAGGAAGTTTATGTACGAAGAATGTTGTGGCTTTAAATATTGTTGAACACTGCAAAAATTTTACTCAAAATACAGATTTTCTACAAGTGATCACCAATACTGATCATGGACTACAATTTGCAGATATCTCAAACACTCAAGGCTGCAAATTAAATAAATTTTTGCTGTCCCTAAATATATGAAATCACTGAATAATACTAATTGCTGGAAAAAAACCCAACAAAAAACAACAGCAAAAACATGCCAAGAGATGTTTCTCTCATCAAACCACTTCTCTTTCTCTCCCTTCCAGCCCCATGTTCCTTAACTCACCAACAAAATTGGTCATTTGCACAGCCTGGCCCAGGGGAGAACAAAACACAAGTGACCTGACAACTATGTAGAGCAGGTGACAAGCACAAAAGCTGCAACAAAAAAAAGGAAAAGATATTGCTTTTAGATGCAACATGGCTCATAAACATGAGTATTGCACATCTCCAGCATAAATTATCCCGAAACTTGGATAATCCAAATGGATTATCCACCTATGAATAAATCCACCAATGCAAAGCCTGCAGATGATATCCATGGTTACAGAGAACCTTCAAGTACTCCAAGAAGAATTAGGTCTAGACTCCTCAAACTCTCAAATCTTTTGGTAACTCTTTCAGTGATAATTTTTTTTCCCAGAAAAATGCTTCATTTGCTCCCTCTACCCCAATAATAAGTGAGGCTTAAAGGTATTTGGTTTGATGGCTGTGAGGCTGATCCTGTGGATGTGTTAAGTGGGTTACTGTGGGGAAAACGTTCTTTTCAGACAACAGAGAAAATATTGACTACCATGCAGAACTTGAGTTTGAGGGCTTAGAGGTATTCAAAGCACCTTAGTAAATATGTGTCACAATTTCTGCAGAGCAAAGTTAAATGAGGACAAAAATAAACATTCATTTATAAAAAGCTTAACAGTTTGATTCTTTTTAAAGCTTGTTAACTTCTCTTAATCTATTTATTCTTGCTGTCACAGCTTTGGAAGAGGTTTTCCTTAATACTGACTGAAAATCCCCAATTCATTTCTTAGATATCACTTAAGCTCAGCAATTCACTTTCCCTATATATTACTTTGTTCAGCTACTTCTTTTATAATCTGTTAAAAACAAAAATATAATTCCTTAGGGAAAAATGCCATTATGCCAACCCTTGATTTCTGGGAAAAAGAAAAACCTCGAAGTTAAGAGATACATCAGACACAATTATTTCTACAATTGACTCCTGTTTAACCTGTCTTTACCCAGCCCCCCTGGACTAGACAGTACTTTGAATTAGCACAATGAGAAAGTAAGTTGGGAGTGTTACAACATTTTGAAAGCTGCATGGCTTTTTGTATTTGTGGTCTACAGCATACTAATATACGGAAGCTGAAGGCAGACTGTATCTGTTTGTTAGGAGTCCCCAGAAACAGGCAAGGCTACAAATCTTCTAGAAGACCTCAAACTGTAACTAGTACTGCAGGTGGCAGGAACCTCTTTCTGGCTTATATATCCCTAAACTGGAGACTCTTGAACTCAAAGGTCTTCAAAGGTTGGACTCGATGATTTTGGAGCACTTTTCCAACCTTAAATATTCTGTTATTGTGTTCCATGACCTTGTGAGAGGGAAAGATGAAAGTCAGGCAAGACAAACCCCCAGATCTCTGGATTCTGAAAGTATTTTTGCAGGCATATAACTATCTCTGCAGTGGAACAAAGGGAGATAGGGAAGGTTCTTGCTTTTCAAATGGACCAGGCAAGCCTGTCTCTCAAGGAAGAGATTCTTTAGCAAGCAGGGCTGTAAATCACTTTCTGCAAATGTCAGGTAAAGACTGATGGTCTCCATTATGTCACATTCCAGACGCTTCTGTTGAAACCAGCTTTGGAAGGTAACAGGGAGACTCATGGCAGGGCTCAGCTCTGAGATGAAGACATAAATCTAGATGTCCACCTGTAGATGGCTATACAACCAAAGGAGATACAGTCACTGTCCCTGGTGGTTCCTGGAAAGCTCCCGAGCTGACCTGCCATAGGATGTCTCACCTAGTGAGTGAACTGAACTGAATTACACACTCCACAAGAACTCAGCCAACAAGAGCTCATGCACAAACTGGACCCTTAACACTTGAGAGCATTAATGTTATTTACAGCATTAAAAGAGAGAGTCCAGCCATGGGGGAAATGGCTTCCTCTGACTCAGGCAACCCCAGCAAGTGCCATTTTCACAGACCTGTTCACCACCACATGAATTAGGGTTAGAAGCAGATGGAACAAAAGGACCCTCATCTTGCTGAGAAAGGAGAAGACAGATTACGTCTGTACTACCAGAGAAGCTCCATTTATCCCACAGGAGCTAGGTATGAAGAGCAAAGAAAGGTAATCTGTTATGCTTGGCCCTCTCCCATCACTTAATGTTTGTACATGCCCACAATCCAAAGTGCTTTTGAGGAAATCTACTCAGGCAAAGTACGTCTGTTGAGGAAGTTCAACATCTTCTATCTTTCTTTGACCTTCATTAACACCAGCCAATGCCAGAAACACAGAAGTAAAACAGCTGGCTGGATTCACCAGGAATCTTGCTGAGGAAAGTCAAGTTGGGGGCAAGGAACAATGGTGCAGAAGATGAGAGAGTGGAAAAAGAAAAGAGGCTGTTAGACTGTTAAAGGTTTGAGTTTTTGGAAATACAGGAGAGGATACAAGGTCTGCCAAATCTGTTTACTTGGGGTGTGAGCCTAGCGGTGGTCAGACTTACAGACTGCTGTAGCTAAAGGAAGTTAGGAAAGGAGTAGCTAAGGAACAGCTGGGTTAGGAACAGGACTAGCTATGCTACATAAAATGAAAATGCCATTGTGAAAGATATTAATGGGGAAATGGACTGACAAAAGGAATCCTTGCCTTTCTTCCTCCGCAGTTTAATGAGTATATCCAAACATGCAACCAGTATCATTAAAGCAAGGCCACGTTTAATGAAAATACATCACCTGTTCAACAACTTTTACTCAACTAATTGCTAAGTACTTGAGGTTTCTGGAAGTTTGGCCCATGACGACTAAGATATTTTCGTGTATTGAGAAGTCTACCCTTGATTTAGCATGTCTTCAACTTAATGAATATATAAAGTCTAGTTAATGGCAAGCTTGCTGTCATTTTACAAAAACCTTTATAAGTTCTGTAGTAAGGAACTAGTACACAATAAAAATCACAGAAACAAATGAAGATTCATAAAGAAATGTGCATCTGCCTTAGCCACCAGGTTAAATCACCAGCTATCCGGAGCACTTTGTGCACAGTGGCTTGAATTTTTTAGCTCAGAACTGGCAGCAAATGCTGCCTAGAAAATGGTGGTTTCCATGGGTTGATTTCCCCCCAGCTTCCTTCAGTCAACAGCAGATGGAATTTCAGTTTTCTCACAAAGACTATAGGCTTAGAATAACAACTCTTCTATTTGGAAAAGAGATGACGGAAAGCAACAACAATAAAAAAACCCACCCAAGCATTCTGGCCATCTGGCCACTGAAAGGCACATCTGAAGCTCCACTTCACAGAGGCTCTTGTAACACCCACTGTTGCACCATGGGAGAACCAGGCGCTGTATTTTTACCAACTATCAGCTGTAGATTACAACATAACCTGATAGCCATGAAAAAATTGTTTTCTGGAAAATGTTAATAAACCTGATGGCTTCCTAAAAGTTCATGGAGATACAGCCAAAATGATGACATCTGTTTCTGCAATGAGGGAAAGCTTACATGCGAAAAATAGCTCAAGTAATTAGTATTTTTTAAAATTAAGGCAGTAACTGCTGGAAAGAGCTACAAACTTGGTACAAACTAATCTTTTACTTGAAGTCTGGGAGAGCAGAATTTACACTGCAGTTGGAGAACAAGAAAAATTGACAGTCCTGACCTATTTTGCAGCTAAGACTGAGTGGAACAGTGCTGTAAGCACTTTTGGATTGCTGAGATATGTTATTATGACAAAATATTCCACTCTTTCAGAACAAGGTTCACCTTACAACTGTATTTGTCTGTGTATTTGGTATATTTGTAAATACAAATTGTGGCTAATGATGCCACGTTGTAGTGAGTAATTATAATTACAATGATGATTGAGTTCTAATAGAAGAAGATTCTACTAAGAGAAGAATCTTGAAAGTGGCATCAAAGAAATCTCTTTTCACATTCCAACTGAGCTAACAGAAACCAAACTGAACAGATATACCCCCAGCTTGGAATTTTAACTTGGAACTGTAGCTTTTTTTGACAAATCTGTGATCTCCTTTTAGTGATTACATATTAGTTGAGGAATGTTTTACTGAAATTTTAACCCCTTCTCAATACAGGGAAGAATGCAGAAAAATCCTGCATTTTCCTTTTCCCAAATTTCTAAAAGAAGAATTGAAACACCCCCACAAAAAAGTGAATGGAAACACTTAATTTAATTTTGGACAAAGCATATCAACTTGTCCTCAACTTGTATTTTTTGCCTTTATTTGCCAACAAAAACGTTTCAAGTTAATGTGAAATTTTCATTTTTAGAATATTTTAGGGAAGGAACCATTAATAATTTGTGTCGGCCCTCTACTGTACTGACCCTCTCTAAGATGCTGTGGAGCTCTGTCTCCTCAGGGAAATGGGTGTTATGTCTTCCAGAGCTCTCTGATGCCTGGAGATGAACCTTCCTTATGCATCATAGCTGCAAAACCTCTATAAATGTTCTAACTACCTTAGCCACTTTTGGTCCTCGTTGTGCTGGAGATGAGCACAACACATCAGAAAGAGTTTATAGCAAGGACAATCCCATTAAGAGACAAGAAGAATGACAGTTGTGTTCATTCCTTCCATGAGTATTAAAAAAATGTGAGTTCTGACACATCTTCCAACATCCTCCTCACTGGGGAAAGCAGCTTTGTTCAAGACACTTTGGTTTTAGCAGCACTGGAAAAAATAAATTAAAAATACTGGAAAAAAGTTTCAGGCCTAATTTTACATAGATAAGTAGGTTAACAACTGGAATCAACATATCTCATACACCACTAGGAGAAATTTTTCCATTTTTTACCCATATTAATGGGAAAGGCTATTTTTTATGCAAACATTAATCCTTTTCTAAGAACTGCATTTACTATTTATTATTTCCATCAACTTGTAAATTTCTAAGTCAGTCAATATTTTGAAATGAAGCTTTTGTAAAAGTCCTCCCACATGACCTCTAACTTTGCAATTGGTTTTGTTATTTAAGAAAATAACATATTTGGTTTTGTTATTTAAGAAAAAACTCCATTTCATTTTGACTCATATTCTTTCCCACTGAGGACCAATAGACAACATGGTATTTTGAGGAGCTAATTAAGAGATTGGTGGTGACATTTTAGCAAATCCAATTCCCTGCTGGGAGATATTATTTCTCTCTTTTATAACTTCTGTGCAAGACCCAAACAGCCAAGGAACCAAAGCCTTTTAAAGATAGTTATTTTGAGGTACATGGGTTTTTAACAGTTGATCAGGTAAATACTGCAAACCAGAGGCAATGACAAAAGGAAAAGCTCTAACAACACTCACACCCTGCATCAACCAAGTTTGTCACCCAGTACCTACCAAGAGAAATAGGTGCCAACCCCTGAATTATCACACATAGCTGAATATTTCTAATCATCAAGTTCTTTTGTCTAGTGTAGATCAGGAGTACAACAGAACAGACATCTTTCCAGTTAAAATACTTGCTAGAAATTCCTCAGAAGCCTTCCAGGTAACCACACAAACATAAAAAAGATCAATGGGGAAATGCCTGGAATCCTATTAAGTGACCCTAGAAAATTCCTTATTGAAAGAACATTTTACAAATGGACTTTCTCTTCAGCACTGAGTACCGGACTTCCAACGAGTAAGAGCTGACAGCGAAAGCAATTTAAAAAGCTACGCTTCTGGAATAACAAAATGCACAAACACTGGAGAAAATGTTTAGTTTCATAAAAATATTGTATTTTAAAAAAAAATCTTTTTATTTTCCTGCTTCTTGCATTTCAGCATGATATCTGTATTCGACTTTCTTGGTTCTTTTCAGCAAACTACACTTGAAATGCCTGGGCCTTGGTAAAAGCAGACGGTCTGTCACAGCCTCATCCCTTCAGCAGCCCTGGTGATGCAATCCTGTGGGCAGTGACCTTTTCAGCTCAAATCGAGTGTGTCTTGCCAGGGCAACGCTGGATTCTTCTTTCAGCTGCTCTTTGCTGTTCTCTGCCCCCCAGTTGAGACAAAATCACCATCTTTATTTTCAGCATTCAGGCCGAAGAGAGTCGGATGGAACCCCCTGTCTCCAGGTGAATTTGGCCCCATCGCGTAGGTATTTCCGAGGATCATGGTGTGATAAATGAGTGAATGATAAATGTTGGCTTTCGCATATATGAATTTAACATTTACAAGTGACGTATACTGTATAAAAAAATAATGTTAAGGTAAAATATAATTAAGTAGAAACAAGGTTAGGGTAAATTGTAACTCTAAGATAGTTGTAATATGTTAGAAAACGTAGTAATAAATACATGGTAATAAATGTCTTTCAAGTTGATAAAACACAGAGCCAGGGATCAAGACATCCTAAAGAAACAAAGAAGTTAACTGCTGGCATCCCAGGAAATCTGTTATCTCGACTCACACCTCCCAAAAGGAACTGTCACCTACAAATTAAGTTGAAACATAGACAGGAGGATTTCGGCCTTCAGTTCTGAGACAATCCAGAGGACCTGAGACTCCAAGACAGGCGCTGAGCTGGCAGAAGGGGGCAAGGATCGGAGGGGGGAGTTGAGTGAAGTGTAAAATTACCTCCTAAGCTTAATGAATATGTAACAGTTAAAGAAAGTACTTAAGTTCACTGTACAATGGATGGGAGTGCCTCTGGCAAAATTGCTAAGCACCCAGCGCTGTTTTGCCTTTGCTCTATTAATAAATACTCAATATTATACAGTTAAAATTTCGGCCCCTGAATTCATTTGTAACAATGGCAACAAGGCACCATTTAGCAAGCTTCTGATCAACCCTCCCCACAGGTCTAGTGCACACACCAGCACGCTGCTTACAGTAAATATCCTGCTTATGATTAATTAAAACAATTAACTAAAATTAACGAGAGAAGTGAGTCAGCGGCAGGGAAGGAGGGAAGAGGAAGCACAGAGTCTGTCACAGCCCAGGGCACGGCTGCCCCTCGGCCGCCCTGAGGCGCCTCCCGTGTTGCAAATACTGCGTGATACATTATATAACTTAGAACCAGTGAACATTAATTTGATAAAAACGTAGAAGCAAGTGAAAAAGTTCTTTATCAGCGTGTGTGGAGGCCGGAATTGTGTGGAGCACCCACAGACCAGGGACAAAGCGCTGAGGGCCGGCGCCGAGCTCCACTTCCCCGCGGTTCCGCAGCGCTCGTTCCGTGAGGCCGCGGCCGCGCCGGAAGTCACGTGACAGTGCCTGAGCGGGGCCCCGTCCCTCGCGGC
>VZRL01002956.1:566418-585376 GCA_013397895.1 Origma solitaria
GACGCCGCCGGGGCCCGGCACCGCTGCGCTCGCCTCAGCGCCGCGGGGCTGGGCCCTCGGGGCTCGGGGGATGCTGCCCCATGCACACCTCCCGCTAAGGCTCGCTCGCAGGCGGCTGCCTTAAATGGGGCACTGGAGCTCCTGGGCGGATCTCTGTAGGTCAGCAAAGCATCTCTGTTATTTTTTAAACAAGAGCTCGTTAATCGAGCAAGAGCTAGGCTGGAGATGAGGGAAAGGCTCTTCCCCAGAGGGTGTGGGCGCTGCCCAGGCTCCCCAGGGAATGGGCACGGCCCCGAGGCTGCCACAGCTCCAGGAGCGTTTGGACAATGCCCTCAGGGGTGCCCAGGGTGCGACTGTTGGGGCTCTGTGCAGGGCTGGGTTGGACTGATGATCATGGTGGGGCCTTTCCAACTCAGGATAGTCTGTTATTCTTTGATATGTTTCTCAAAATACTTCCATCTTGGCCTGTTCAGAACAGGTGCTGCTAAAACTTCGTGAAGGTTGTGAACACCAACCAGATGTGTTGGTTCTTGTTTCACGGGGTGGAATACGTGTCAGGTTCTCTGTTAGATTCGTGTTAGATTGATGTATGTTAGATCCTCTACAGTGCTTTTTTAGAGAAACCCTCGAAACACAGGCAGGTGCAGAGAACCTGGAGCCCAGGTCAGCAAAGTTCTTCCTCTTCTCTTGGTGGGGGACAGACTTCATAGTTAATGTGCTCTTTAAATAACTCAAATATTTAATAATCAAACTAATAATTTTAAATCATATAATACTATATTATATACATATTGCAAATATATGCATACTACATAATAATTTATTTACTCTAAAATAAAGTTTATATTATAAATTAAAATTTATTAAAATATATTGCATAGTATAGTACATTCTATATAAAAATAAAGTAATGAAACAATAATTTAAAGAAATTGATTTGAACTTCTTTTTTACGTTTTCAATTGGTTAGATTGAAGTAGTCTCCCAGGGATCAAGTAAGGACGTCTGCTTTCAGGGCAGTGTGGATTAGGGTGTTTAAATATGTATACACAAGCCAATCTTTTTCCCTGTACTTCCAGAAGCTCTAGTAACTTGACCTTATTTGTGATGTGTGTCAGACCAAAATTCAGGACTTGGATGTGTGATCTCCCAAGACTGCTGTGCTTCTTCATTTACTGTTCTAAAACATTTCAACATCTAAACAAGATGTTCTGTAACAATGTATTGTTACTATTTCTGGCTCTGAAATTCAACCATTTGTGGATTTATTTTTTTTCCTGGGCAGGTCTTAATCACAAACCCAAGGGGGTTTTTGGAAGAGTTTTAATTTTTGTGCTTGCTTGAGATTTAAATTGTAACAAAACTACATATTTCCTTTGGAAAATTGTCATATTTAGTATCAGAAGATACAATCACAGTTAGTAAAAAACCTCTTGTTTTCACATAAAATTCCAGTAGTCTGATTGCTTGCCAGGTTTTTTTAGATTGAATCCAGCTACCATGTTTTCTTTCTTCGGTTTTGTACACAGCTGATAAGTTGTATTTTAGTAAAATGGTACTCAGAACTGTTATGGACATTCCTTTGCAAAGCTGATTTTGCTTTACATGGCAGAGATAACCAACAAAATGATGACTTGTCTGCTTGCAGTAATTGCTCTAAAATCCATGGTATGATTTATATGTCCTTTGTAGGACCAATCTGATTTATTCATAACTTTCTTTCAAATTTCAAATTAGTAATGGCCTACCAATCCCATTTTTAAAGAAGAGCATTGTCTTCAGTCTTAACCAAGCTCTCTGCCCAGCTTTTTCAGTGGATCCTCATCACTTTTTATTTTAGATGTTATAAAGCCAATTACTTTTTTCTGGCTGCTTACATGGGTATCCTGAGGCGGCAGCGTGGAGTGGAATATGGAGCATTTTAACCACAGCTTTGGGGTGTTTTGTAGCCCTTCAGAGTGAGAGTATATGAGTTACGGTCCCAACAGGAATTTTTCCAGCTGCTAAAGAAAACGTACCCCATAACTCAACTGCGTGTTTTATTGTTGCCTTAAGATTGAATATGGCTGATCACCACAACTTTAATCTCAAGTGCTGCTGATTGTTTTTGCCATGACACTTGTTTTTTGATTGTCATTCCAGTCTTGACCTGCTCCTACATGAACTGCAATTCCCATTTTTTGGTCTCAGAGTACAAACTGAAGATCAGTGCTGCTTAGAATTTAGTTTCTGTGCAGCTCTTTCTAAGATACTTTTCTCTTCCACACAGGTGTGGAAAAATGGCAAAGAGAATTGCAGAGAAGGAACTGACTGACCGAAACTGGGACCAGGAGGATGAAGCTGAAGAGGTAAAATATGCATTAGTTCCCCCTACACACCTCTGCAGGTAGTAGAGTAGCTGTTTATATGTGCTGTGTATCTTGTGCGTAAAATCTACACTAAAACTGGTTAAAAGTGTAGCAATTAAAGATAATTTTATAGAAGTGGATTTTTAAAAATTATTTTTATAAAGCTTCCAGTATTGCAGACCTTATGGCAAAGCAGTTTTTAAGAGTGTTTTGAGAATTCCTCTAATGATTCCATAACTTCTTCTTAAAGGTGGGAACATTCTCTGTGGCAAGTGAAGAAGTCTTGAAGAACAGAGCTATTAAAAAAGCAAAGCGCCGAAACGTTGGGTCAGAGGTAATGTAGTCATTGAATGTGAGTGCTGGAGTTTTACTCAGTTACAAAATACAGCATCATGCTCAGGATTTTGGGTTTGTAGTGATGCTGAATAAAGTTATCATTTCAACTCACCAGCTCATATTGTGCACATGAACTTTGGCTTTACTGTTCCATGGCAAGAATAAGGCTAAGGCAAAAAAAGTATTAGTTTGATTGCATGAGGAGGGTGTTCTTGCATATATTTGAAGTAAAAATAAAGAGTGTTTTGGACACAGTGTTGTTTACAGATGGGTGAAACAGCATTTGTACTGCTTTAGTTCCATTTTTTGCAGAGATGGAAGCATGGAAATGGAAAGTTACTAGTTATCCATACTGGAGGGCTGGGGGATGTCTCAGAAGCTATATTAGTAAATGCCCAAATACTAAGCTGCTCTGAGAATGAAAAGCATGTCTTTTGTTAAGAATGCTGCTACTTTTTTTCCCCCTCCCCTCTATTGAGACCTTTAGTGCCATCCACTCTTTGCAGTAAGAAATTGAAAATTGAAAGGAGGTTGACCTTTGTTACAGGTTTAGTCCCAATGAAAGCATTAACCCAGTCCAGCCAAACTGTTGTCCTTTCAGAAATCCCTGGCAAATGCTTTGTTGTATATTTTTACCAGCCATCTTTTGAGCAGGGTGTGCACCATGTTAGAAATAGGCCAGGGGCTTTACCTGTTACACAGGTTGGTTTTGGATTGGATGAGACTAGGCATAGTGAAGAGCTAGACCATCTGCTCCTATGCTTTTGATTTTCCCTCTGCAATCCAAGCACTGTTAATGAGGAAGCTCTCTTAGTCCACTGATGCCTTGAGTAGTTTTAGCCACAAATGTGGTAGAGGATACAGTTAAATAAAGGATTGTACTGGAAAGAGGAGGTGTAAGACATAAACTACAGCTTGAGCAGGAGAGATTCAGGGGCAAATGGAACAGGGAAAACAGAACAGAATGAGAATGGGGGCCAGATGGGATGTAGAAGTAGTCAGGAGAATGGGAGCAGGTTCCTAGAGCTGGTAGAAGGGCTGGTGTACTTTAACCCCAGTTGACAGCTGAGGACCACCCAGTGCCTCACTCACTCTTCCTCCTAATGGGATGAGGAAGAGAATCAGAAAAAAGGGTTAAACCCCTGGGTTGAGATAAGAATAGTTTAGTGATTGAAATATAATGATGGTGATGATAAGGGAACCAACAAAAAGAGAAAGAAATAAGGCCCAAGAAAAATCAGTGATGTACAGGACAGTTGCTCACTACCCACTGACCTCAGCCCACCCCCAAGCTGCCATCGGCTCCTGGCCAACACCCCCCAGTTTCTGTACTGGCCATGACATTCCAGTATTGGAATATCCCTTTGTTATGGAATATGGAATGTGCTATGGAATATCCCTTTGGCCAGCTCAGGTCACTGTTCTGGCTGTGCTCCATCCCAGCTCCTTGTGAACTACTCCCTGGCAGAGCCTGAGACACTGCAGAGTCCTTGATTGCAGTGAGCCCTGCTCAGCACCAACCAAAACACCCTTGTGTTATCAACATTGTCCTCACCCTGAATCCAAACCACAGCACTGTAGCTGCTGCTAGGGAGAAAATTAACCCTATCCCAGCCAAAACCAGGACAACAGGCTGAACAAAGTCTAAAAAGCAGGAGAGATGACAGGACAGCTGAGGCTGCATATGAAACCTGTGAAATATTTACAAAAATGTAAACTTGAAACTTACTGACGTTCCTACATGGAGCAAACAGAATGCTGCAGTGAAAAAGACTGCAGTTTAACTGGAATGTCCAGAGAGAAAGGTGGGACTGATCAGAGAGAGATGGAATAAATATTGCTACCTAGGAACAAGAAGCAGAGGACTGCACAGGAAAATATAGCACAAAAGGAAGCAAAAGGACCCATACCTACAATGTCAGATACTGGCATACAGCCTAAAATTGACAAGCTTTGCCATTTCTTCAGTGGCAAAAGCAGATAAAAAAACCTCTGATGGTTTTCCACAGGCACTGAAAGTTCACTTCCAGTAGTAAGAGTTTGTTACCTCAAAAGACCTAAATCTGGCAGTGCTTTATTTGCATGTTAATCATACTTGGGTTTTTTGTAACATGTAAGAAACTATACCATAAAATAATATGGTTGCAAAGACAGTAATTAGAACTGGATAATGAAAAGGCTGCAGAGATACATATTCTGTGATCAAGTACAGTCTGTCTTTGCTTCTTCCATCAGTCACATTGGAATATTTTGGGTAAATCACAGAGGTTTCATAGGTGACTCCACAGTGATGAGTGGATTGAAGTATTGGGCTTTTGATTGCCATTGTAAATGCTAAAAGTTGTTGAAAATAAACCTGAAATTACATTTTGCTGTGTAATTATTTAAAGAAAACAAGATGCTGTGAATGTCTAATAGTACTCAAACATTTCCACAGCTCTGAACAACTTCTGTGTATCCACATCCTAGACCCAGTTTATTTTCATACCAAACAGCTGAGTCTTTTGAAAACAGTAGTAGTGTGTGTCATAAGGAAGCTGTTAATTTTGTTTGCTTAGCTGACACGGTAATGCATGGAATGACATGCCGAACTGGGGAAAAATAAACGAAGGATATCAGGAATATAAAGTGGGGATAGGATTTGTGTGGAGAAGATGTATGTAACTGGTTGTCTCTGTTCTCTCCCCAGCCTGAAAGTGGAGGAGCTTTTAAAGGGTTTAAAGGCTTTATGTTGCCTTCTGGAAAAGGAGGAGGCGGCTTCGGTGGATTTGGGAATGGTGCAGGAATAAAGCCTTTAGAAGGGCTGTCTAATGGAAGCAGTAGTGTCTCTAGTACTCCTCCTTTCAGCAGTTTGAAGAGCAGCTCCGAAACACAATCAGCATTTGGTAAGTTTTAAATAAGTTTATGTATTTGTCAACACGTTCAGTCATAAGATCTGTAGGGTTATTTTAATAGTGATAAAACAAATTCAGACCATCGTCGAGTTCTGTTTTAAGGCTTTGAGACTTTATTCCTCTGTAAGATTTCTTAAGAAGATTTTAGAGTGTTCGGGGGACAAGTTTTCAAGTGCATGCTGTTTAAAGAGGTGGCAACTAAATTCATATTTCTAATACTGGAGGTAAACGTTTTGCAGGGTCAGATGGAAATGGAAGGCACTGGCATAAGGCAATCTGCAAAAGGTATAAAGCATCTGGTAACGTGTTCCATTTTAAGAGTTGTCCCAATTCTTTGAATTTAATTAAAAATACATGCTGCATAGCTAAAGGGTTCATCTTTTTTCCCTGTACATCTGATGTTGCAGACAGTCTTATTAGAATTTTATCTGTTACAATTATACCTACATTTTAAGACACGTGAAATACTTTGGCAAGTTGAGCTCTCATGCTTTGGAATTCCCTGAGGAATATTAGTTGTCCCTTTGTGCTGGAGATGCAGAAATGTTAACCCTGCCACAGTTTTTTGGAGTCATCATGCCATAGAATAGAAATGGTGGAGTTTGAAGTTTAGAGTAACTTAAATTTCAGTGAGCTTGAATAAATTCAATATTCAATGAGAATTTTTCTAGTTCGCTTCTTAGGGTTTTTTATACAGAAGTGCTCAGAAGCATGTAAAGCCATGGGCTAGTGCGCTCAGTGTGTTTTAAAGCACAAAGGGCAAGAGATGAGTATTTTGATGTAAAAAGTGTTACAGCTTGCTGAAGTTGTAAGATTTTGAAGGTTTTGGCAATATATAGAACATGCATTGTTTTTAATGTTCTGTACAAGGTATCTTTGGATTTTTTAAACACACCAGTGTGCTCCATCTACTTTGTCTATCCCTAACTTACTCGTCTAAACTTAAAACTTGGGCCTGCTCACTGTCATAGCAGTTCCTGGGGCACAGTGTGGTGACTCAAGAGAAGGAGCACTGTTGAGCAAGGATGAGTGATTTGATTAAGAGAGCTCTTAAGAGAGCTTTTAAGAGAGCTCTGCTTTCTGGGGACAAAAGAAGGTTCTAAGCTGCATTTCTTGGTAGGTCAGCAAAGCATCTGTGTTGTTTTGTTACTTTTTTAAACAAGAACTTATTAACCTAACAAGAGTTAGGTTGGATATCAGGAAAAGATTCTTCTCCCAGAGGGTGCTTGGGCTCTGAACAGGCTCTCCAGGGAATGGGCACAGTCCCAAGGGTGCCAGAGCTCCAGGAGTATTTTGACAACACTCAGGCACAGGGTGGGACTGCTGGGGTGTTCTATGCAGGGCTAGGAGCTGGACTCGATCTTTGGGGATCCCTTCCAGCTCAGGATATTCTGTGATTCTGTGATTTTTCTTTTAACAGGATCCCCAGTGTCAAATGGTCCCACTGGCTCTGTGTTTGCTGAGAAAAAGGCCGTGAGCCCAAGATCCAACGGCGGCAGCCAGCCCTGCTCCTCCAGCGGGGCCTTGGGCGCGGCACACGGCTCCAGCGCCTACCACAAGCAGCTGGCTGCTCTCAACTGCTCCGTGCGCGACTGGATAGTGAAGCACGTGAACACCAACCCCCTGTGCGACCTGACCCCCATCTTCAGGGACTACGAGCAGTACTTGGTGAGCATTGAGCAGCAGCATGGAAGCAGCAGTGACAGCGGCTCCGAGAATGAAAGCAGCAAGACCCCTGGGCCACGGGCTGTTCCTGCGTTTGGGAGTTCAAAGCTCCAGCAAGGCTCCACGTTTTTGCTTAACAACAAAACCGAGGATACCTCAGACAAAAATCCTGAAGCTGCATCAGAAAAAAGAGACCCATCATTAGGAGCTACGTCAGCCGTCTCGTTTAATTTTGGCAAAAGTGTTGACAGTTCTGTTTTGGGCTCCCTTGGTTCAGGAGCACTTAGTAGTTTCTCATTTTCTCCTGGGAATTCAGGTTTGTTTGGAAAAGACGCAAACCAAGCTAAGTCACTCGCTGCAGCATCCACCAGTTTATTGGAAGCTCAGACAGACGGTGGCAATAGTGATGACAAAGGTAAATTCTATTTATTTCTATTTATAGTTACTGTAATGGTCAGCTGTGAGTGTGTGTGACTTAAGAATGCTACAAAAATGCAATATTAAGCTGAACGAGATCATGGCATAGTGCAGTGTCAGGGGAGGTTCAGGTTGGGTATCAGGGAAAGGTTCTTCCCCCAGGGGGTGTTGGGCACTGCCCAGGCTCCTCAGGGAATGGGCACAGTTCCAAGGCTGCCAGAGCTCCAGGAGCATTTGGACAACGTTCTCAGGCACAGGGTGGGATATTTGGGTTGTCTATGCAGGGCCAGGGATTGGACTGGATGATCTTGGTGGGTCCTTTCCAACTCAGGAAATGCTATTTTCTGCAATCATCATTATTCTTGAAATGGAAAATACAGAATTATTCCACTAATCAGAGAACAGTTGTATAGCAACACCAAAAGAAGTATGTGCTTACCAAGACTTACATACTTCTGTTAGATTTATTCTTCCTATTATATAATCCTTTATCTGAGGACAGGACTTGAATTGATGAAATTTGAGCCTGCTGGACTTCTCAATCCCACTGCTTTTCCTAGTAGGTTTATCAAGAGACCCCTGCAGCAAAAAGCATGAGATAACAATTTAGTCCATTTTACTTAATAGTTTGTAAGGCCAACAAAGTTACCTAGAACCTGACAGCTTTACTCTGCACTTTGCCTGGGCTGGGTGCAGTAGGCTGATGGAAATCCCAGTAGCTGAGGGGCTGGAAAAGCATAATCGGCCACAGTCTCTTTTTTGTCATTCCTGTAACTAATTCCCTTGCCCCAAATTAAACCTGGCTCTTGCAAGTATTTATTGTGCTTTACTTGAACCTATTTGTGGAGCATATTCTTAGAGATGTGAAAACTGTTTTCTGTTCAAGCAGAAGATTTTGTCTTAGTAAGCTTTATATTTTTGAGGTTTGATTGTTTGGTATGGATTGGGTATTTTCATCCCACTTAAACTGAAGGTGAGGATGAAGTTGCTTTAAGGGCTGAATGAAAAGCAAGTACCACTTTTTCTGTAGCTGAAGCTGCTGCAGAGTTCACATGGACTGAGAGGTGTTGTGGCTATGACTGACTGGCCACATGTGTTCATGTCAACCATGGGGGGCATAAGGGAGTTCTAATACAGTGCCAAAATCTGTACTCACAACATTAACATGTTAAAACTTTCTATTTAAAGGAGTAGAAGAGGAGGAGGAAGAGCCACCAAAAGTCATTGTTAATGAAATAAAAGAAGATGATGCTTTCTACTCAAAGAAGTAAGTGACTTTAACTTGGAAAATAAAATGAATACCTGCATATTGGTATTCTTCACCACTGCAGTTCATAATTAATGACATATTCCTGACTTCCTAATTAATAAAGCTTGTACACATAGGATATGAACTTGTTAAAAAACTTAATTACAGGCAGGAATGTGAAAGATCTTACTAAAATTCTTCTGTATCTTGTTCACAACTCTACTGGTTTGTGTTGGACTTGTGATCAGCTTTTTTAAAAGTGAAGATGCTTCTGCTTTCATTGGGTTTTGTAAGTTGAAATTGCAGGGCGTGTGCCACAGGAACAGGTACTGTACTGCTGGAAAATCCACCAGGTGGATTTGCATAGCCTAAAATAACACTCTTCAGTTGGAAAATGCTGATTATTGTATGAAGGAGTGAAGAAGTTGTGCTTTTAAGCTGAAAATGAAACTAGCTCTACTAGAAGCAGTTTTTCAAAGCAGGTTCAGTAGTCCAAGTAATTGCATGTCTGCTTGACACTCAGCACAGAATTTGTCCTGCTGCAAAAAGCTTTTAGCTTTATCTGAAAGAAGGTGTGTGCTAATTTATTAAAATGGCATTAGGTTTATTAGAGCTTCACTTAAAAAATGTTTATAAATTGTACATTAAAGTCCTATTATAACTTCAGAATGATAAAGCAAATTCTTATGGCTCTCTAATTAGTGTTTTTTAAAAGCGGCCTACATTTATTGCTCCTCACAGACCCTGAGTACAGATTTCTGTGCCTTTTCCCTGAAAGTAATTCATTTATCATTTCAATACTGAAGAAAATAATTCACTTTCTCTTTGAACTGCAAGTGCTGTCCATTAGCACATGAAACAATGTCAAGAAGAATTATAATTTATGTAATTCACAGCATGTTAACTCCTGATTATTATTACTGTGAGTCAGATGGATACCTGTGTTTGGGAAGTATCTTTGTATTTCATCTCTACATGGCAGCACAAAGAAAGATTTGGGATTTGTTCTATTTTTTTTCTCCACAGGTGCAAACTGTTCTACAAAAAGGATAATGAATTTAAAGAAAAAGGCGTAGGAACGTTACACTTAAAACCAGCAGGAAATGAAAAAACTCAACTCTTAGTACGAGCAGATACCAATTTAGGTAAGTAAATTTCTTCCGGTAACAAGTCCTGATAATGCTACTCATTAGGGGTTTTTTTGTCTTTTTTACACAGCATAACAGACACAAATAGTGAAAACCTTTCTACTTCTTTTTTTCCTAAATAATTTAAAATACTGGCAAACACTTGGATGCCTAGTGAGCATTACAAAAGAGAGCACATGAACCAGTGCAAAGAAGTAAAAGGTTATGGTGTATGTTTGGGGATACAAAGTATTTGCTTCACCCTGATTTGTCCAGATTAACATCTGTCTGTATCAGAATATTTTGCTTCTGCATATGAACTGCATCTGGTGGTCAGAATGAGTAACTTGGCATGAACTAAGCACTGTGACTGGATTCCTCATTTGCTGCTTCTCCCTTGTCCACTTCCCTTTTTCCTGTGTGTCCCTACTGTCATTTGATACTCAGGTTCCTCCATTTAAAAAAAGAGGATGCAGTATTTGCAGAGATTCTCTCATTTCTAGTGAGGAAAGAAATCTGAGAACAGTGGCCATGAACAGATGTTAGGGAAGAAGACAAATGATGTTTGTGAATTGCCTTCCTTCTAAACACCATCTCTAGTTAGTACCTATTATACTAATGCTGTATTGCAATAAAAGCTAGAAAATGGCTAATTGTAATTTTTTCCCCTCCTCATATGCAGGAAATATACTGTTGAATGTTCTAATTCCACCTAAGATGCCATGTACAAGAACCGGAAAAAACAATGTTCTTATAGTTTGTGTTCCTAATCCACCAATCGATGAGAAGAATCCAGCTGTTCCTGTCACTATGCTAATAAGGGTGAAAACAAGTGAGGATGCAGATGAGTTGCACAAAATCTTACTGGAGAAAAAGGAGACTTAAATAAGTTGCAGTCTGTAATTTGAGGAATTATTGCCAAACTGCTGCTGCTCTTTTTTTCTTCCCTAACTTCACTTGAACATTTAATTCTTTACTCTGATATTAAGAACTGTTATAGGAATTCTGGAAAAATGATGTGAGGAAAAGCAAAACTAGCTAATAAAAGCTTTAATAGAACACAAATGTTGGATTGTGCTCCCTCATTTTCAGTATCTAAATGCAGGACCTCTTCTGGATAAAGCACATGGATATAAATCCAAGCATATGTTTTTAGCACCAGTCGACCAAATGGACAGAAATCTGAGTACAAAAACACGGTACCAGAGCTTCCTCACAGACTGTGATACAATGCAACCACCTCCTGTTTTGAGAAGGGAGGATGTTCAAGTTTACCTGTTGAAACTGTTCCTAGACTGCAGATTTTTAATTGGTCTGTTGTACTCTGGTGAGACTGATTTTCAGACTCGGTGACATTACTGCACCCCACCAGTGAGGATCTGTATTGTGCTGTGTCTGAACCCTTGCAGACCCACATGCTTTCAGGACTCAGAGACTGCAAATATTTAAAAGAAAATTTGCTTGTGTAGTCTTGTTGACAGTAGTGGTTCCTAGAGAAGAACTGTCAGTTCCGTTCTTACTGTAGCAACAAGCGAATGATGTGCAATATAGTGCAAGCAGACAACTGGAAGAGTTTTATCTCGGACACACTGGCATCCCCTGGCTTCTGACAGAGGCAAAGGGTTGCACTTCCACGTGCTCCTTCTGTTTGGCCCTAGTCCCGAAACCTGGCCTGAGGCAGGGCTAGACGTGCTGCATTGGTCCTGCTGCTGCTGCTTTGCTGAAGAGAGCTCTTCCCACCAACAATCTTCTGGACTTTTATAGACTTTTCTGTTGCCTGTGGCCCTTGCAGGAGGCACACGCCCAAGGGTGCATGTCAGTATGTGTTTTTCCGTGTGGTAAAGCTCCAGTGCTGTGCTGCACTGCATTAAGTAAAGCAGCAGAGTGCAGCTTTGGCACAAACTTTCTGTTGCATGTAGAGAGCACGGGATAATCTGTAAACATAGTTTTCAGCTGTGTTAAAATTAACCAGGTGGCAATAATTTGTGGATCAGAACATTCGTTCTGGTCTCAGTTTCCATCTCAGCTTTGTCAGACTGTGTTTGGTGGTTTAATACTTTTTTCTTTTTTTCCAAATGTTGTTTGGTGGAAACTCCTTCCCTAGTAACTTTTTCTACTTTGCTTCCAACTCTGGGACCTCTCCAAGAGCTTGATGTTGATATGAAACTTGAACTGCTCTCAAATGTGTTGCACTGACCAGCTCTGGCAGGATGGAACAAACATACCACTTTGCTTCTGGCTAATGTGACACAGGAAAAACCCCTTTCCTTAAAAAAAGGCACTGTGACACAACTCGTACAGGGGACCCAGAAATCCAGCACAGTGACATTCTGTGGGCAGGGAACAAGGAATACCCCCATTTGATGAGGTGCAGCACATCTCACCTGCTCCCCTGCTCTGCCGGGGACAAATGGCTGCCTCTAGATCTAATTCACTGCACAGTTCAGGTTATGGCCTTTTTTTCCCTCTTCTTGAAAAGGAGGAAAATCTTGATTTTATCTATAGCCCTGTTGACCAAAGTTCCAAAATGAAGGCCTTTGCTCACATTTCATCCACACTTAGTGTACAGGAATTGCATTTTTAACACAACTGTGAAGGGAGCTGAGATGCCATTTGAGATATTTGAAAAATAAACTGGTGCCTTTTGGGGTTTCCTTTTGCATCTGGCTAAGTACTTAAACCATTAAAAGTGACATTGCTTTCCTCAAAATGAGATGCTTTTTTAAAGAAAGGTCTTGCTGCTACCTAAATGGGAGCCCCAAAGCTGACAGGGTCTATCTAAATGTATGTGTATGAATGAAAAGCAGGATGTTGCCTAACAGTTTAGTCCAGGCTCGGGTCCAAGGGCTCAGCTAATTTTGCATTTGTCTTTTGACTGTAGTGTCTTAACCCTGTCTGTGCAGAAAGGTTTATAGACAGAGCTCTGCTTGTGCATCCCTTAAAGTGCAGCTCTGTCTGTAAAAGCTTGGCCTTGTCTTTGCTTACTTCCAAAAGCTCATGGATTTGGAGCTGTTCCTTCATCCATAGAAATGTGGACCAACAAACTGAACTTAACACTTCTTTCCTTATGCTTTGCCTCTCAAGAGGGGTTTTGCACACATGAATGTGGCCCAATTCTGACAGTACATCTGTGGCCTGTTTCCAAGGGGAGGGCACAGAGTGAAAGGAAAAGTAAGTAGAAGAATAATAAATCATGTTGGAAAGAATTAATTTTTTCCATAGCCATGGGAGCAAGTAATACCTGAATTCTTTAGTGTATTTATTTAATCAGTAAAGCCAGGGGAAGGTAAATAATGGGGATGTCATCTTCATTAGAGTATCAAAAATACACATAAACATACAATTTTGAACATTTTACATTGGGAAAAATTGCCTCTTAAGAGGGAAGAATTTCCCTGCAAATCAAATTTTAATCAGCATCAATTCATGGTGACCCTACCATTATGTAGACTATGAAGCAGGAAAAGTCAGTCACACACTGACACACTTGCTGCTCAGGTATAAAGCACAGCCCTTCTCCAGCACTGTTAGAAATTTTTGATGATGCTTCAGTTTCTATTTAGGAAATACTAAAATACACAAATGCTGTAAAAGGCCAGAGATTGTTCCATAGAAATAAAGGCCTTACATGAAAAAGCAAAGTTCATGGAGAGCACAGACATCAGTGTACTGCTGCCTTCATAACAAACTGGCACATGCTGTCCAAGGACGGACTTTTAATCAGAATTCCAACTCGAGGCATTCCTGTGTCTTGGTAGATAATGTATTCAACAGCTGGATATCTGACACTTGACAGTAAAGCTGCAAGTTTCTGCCCCAATTTGCGTTAATGCCTTCACTGCTCCAGCTGTATGCAGATGTTGGAGTATCTTATTCACTCCTCTAATTTTGAAGTTTCAGCTGCTTAGAAATCTTTCTTTTTCCTCTCTCCTCCCGCTTCCCCCAAACAGAAAGTCAACATCTCTGCTTCTTTTAATTCTCAGAATCATTTCCAAGGGAAGTTATTACAGTTGGTTTGAATTTTATTTTAAAATACTAAATTGCACTACGCAAAGTTTAGGTTTTTTGGGGTTTTGGATTTGGTTATTTTTGGTTTGGTTGTATTTTTTTTTTAATGTACTCAAAATTTTCTATTTGGGAGCACAACAGTGTTCCTTTAATTCATTTTGGTTGATGGATGTGAAAGTTTAAATTAAATTTACAGTTCAACTGAACATACTGTAGAACATAAACCAATCAGGAGGTTTGCTTTGCTATTAAAACTGAGTTCAGCTCCCTTTGCAGCATTGTAACATTTTAAATGTGGTAAAAGACTTCCTTTCTGATGCCTTAACTTATTTGCATTTGATAAAATTTTGTAGCTGGTGCCTGTGTGCAGAAATTAACTGACATTAAACAATTTAAAGTGGCATGAGCTAGTCTAAATCAAATGAAAATGCTGAATGTGATGACTTATTAGTTGTTAGTAGATTTCAAAATGTTCTGAATTTTTCAGTGGATACTTAAGTTTTACATAACATGTATGTTAATGTTTTCATTAGTTCTGATACACTGAGGATGTGTACAAAAATCCATGGAAAATGTGAATAAATGAATGGGAGATTAATTTGTCTTGTGTGAATCAGTTTCATTTTGAGTGTACAGCATCATGTTAATAAAATGAATTGTACAACCAGTTGCAGGTGAGCTCCTGCCTGGAAAATCTTGCTGCTAATCCTGCCCTGCCCATTCCTGACAGGGACACCTGGAGCCAGTTCAGCAAAAAGCTTCCTCCATGCAGGGTCAGGGAGCTGCAGCCGCTCGGAGCAGGGAGCTGGGGCTGCCTTGGAGTGCTCCCACGTTGGTGCAGTGACTGCACAGTGAGCTCTAAACCCTCCACATGAATATTAAAGGATTTAGAAGCCACATAATGTGGGTTTACCTGATGGCCCTTGCTGAACTTATTTTAGATCTTGCCTAGAGGCACTATCCTAAAGTCAGGCCAAAGTTATTCTTTTCTTCATTGGTTTGTGACAAACCCTCTAGACTCAGTGCAGGCTTAAGGCATTCTCTGTTTCCAGTTGGGTTTAGATGAACACAATGGTTGCATCAGAATTAAGGGCTGAGTGTGGGACTTCAAAAAGTCTGTAGGCTTGTAAACTGCTTTTGCTGAACCTCCACAGCAATACTGCTCCAGCAGGAAAAGCCGAACTGTAATTATAACCACAAGAAAACATAAGAAAAAAACTCCAAAAATCAAAACCCCACTGCATGAATTCCCACAGACTTGTCATGCCAAGTGTAGTTCACCTTCATGCATTTGGGATGGGTGTTGCCATTATTCCACACTTGGGACATTTCTTCCTTCTGCTTAAAAAAACCTATCATCATTGTTTTAGAGTCTCCCAAGCTTTTGGCAGTCATAAAGAAAAAGCAAAGTAACAGCTCTCAAAGGCAGAATTATTTTTCTTTTCAGGCTGGAGCAACCTAGAACATCTGATGCCTAATGCTTTGCTAATCACCAAAGATTTTATCACTTGCATAAGAGGAAGGGACAAAAGCAACCATGAAGAAGACATCAAGTCTAAGACTAAGAAAATGCAACACTCCAAGAATGGAGTGTGTCACTCAAAATCAGGCTCTTTCCTGATCCAGCAGGCAAGTGCTCTGGCAGGTCACAGCAACCACAGCATGCAGCACTTGGAACCATTCATGTGAAGAGCACAGAAAGAGCTTAAGGTGTGCAGGTGTGGGCTGGGATAACCTGTAATTTTCTCCCCAGTAGCTGGTAGGGGCTGTGTTTTGGATTTGTGCTGAACAGTGCTGATAACACAGGGATGTTTTAGTTATTGCTGAGCAGGGCGTGCACAGAGCCAAGGCCTTTTCTGCTCCTCACCCACCCCACCAGCGAGGGACTGGGGGCACAAGGAGTTGGGAGGGGACACAGCCAGGACAGCTGACCCCAGCTGGCCACAGGGACATCCCAGACCATATGGGGTCACGCTCAGCATTACAGAGCTGTGGGGAGACAGAGGAAGGGAGGACATTTGGAGTGATTGCATTTCTCTTCCCAATTCACCGTTTTTTGTGCATCATAGAGCCTGACTTTCCTGGGATGGCTGAACACCTGCCTGGCCATGAAAAGTGGGAAATTAATCCTGTTTTACTTGTGTGTGGTTTTTGCTTTTCCTGTTAGACTGCCTTTATCTCAACCCACCAGTTTTGCCACTCTCATCCTTCTAACCCCCCCATCTCACCATGGGGAGGAGTGAAGGGCTGAGCTCTGCCTGGGGCTAAACCACGAGAAGGCTGTATGTGTGCCACTGGTTAGAAAATCCTGACAGTGAGAAGTACACGTTAATCATGATCCAAACAATGCCTCGACAGATAAGTTACCTGTCATAATAAACCTCATGCTAAAGACAAAACTGAAAGGTAAATGCAGAGCGAGAGCCAGCCAAGTAACTGAGTACCAGCCTTGCACAAGGCACGACATGGGAAGGTGTGAACAAGTTCAGTTTGGGAAACTGCTTTGGTACAGTACTTGCTTCATAGGAAGTCTGTAAGACTGACAAGACAGCTAAAGTTGAGGGGGAGAAAAGCAACAAACTGCTCTGAATAATCAGGAGGTGATGGCTGGAGGACAAACCTCTGCACAAGCTACAGGATGAGACTGTGAGCACTCGAAGCTGAGTGGCTTGAAATACAGCAGTAGCACAAAGGAACCAAAGGCTACGCAAGATGAATAAAGAAGCAGCAGCAGAATTTACATTGTTTGAAGCAGTCATCAATATACTTATCCCAGTTTCTGTTAGGTTTGTGTTTCGCTCATTTTTTAAGGCATCACACTTGTTTACAAATTCTTATTTGCATATGAGCATCCTGAACATGGATATTTTGATTATAATCAGAATGGATTTTAATCAGAATAAATATCCATAATAATCCATTTAGTGGGTATTACTGTTAAGGACATCATAACCTTTACTGAGAGGTAACACAGAAATATATCATCTATGGAAGTCTGCAGAAGCTTCAAATATATGAACAGAATTTTCCTGTTCAGGCAGTACCACTGAGGAAAAAGTGTGTGTTTGGTTTACCCCCTTATAGCATGGGTGACATAATACACTACAAAATTTTTTGTCTGAACTGCAGCTGATGCTGATCTGGAGCCCTACTGGGACCAGTGGGCACTTGGGACATTCTTCTCACCTGCAAATAGCAATTTGTTGATGGCAATTGCAGGAAAAGCTTGCAGATGGTTTCTCCGTGGTAACAAACTAATTTTTAACACTGAAAATGGTGTTTTACATACCAAACTTACTTACTTTGGCAGTTTATGAAATCTGTGTTTCCTTACTTTTACAGTGAAGTCAGAAATGACACTTGAGCTGATGTTGTCACCAAAACTGTGGGAAAAATAAAAACCCTCCAACAACATTTTTAATGTTAGAGAGTCAAGACATTACTTTATTATCTGGCCAGGATGTTGTTCTGGCCAGGGTGTACCACAGAAATCATCTCATCCACACATAGCCCGGGTGTGCAGAGAGAATCATTCCATGATGCACACCAATTTTACAGGATTTTCCTTCAAGTTTTATACAATCAAAGCCCATAGAGATGTACTGTTTCAAAGTTCATTGGTTCCGAGTTGAGCAAACTTCAGTATTCAATTTTCTGTTGGATCCAAATCTCCTTGCCTCCGATGTAAATTAGATTTTCATTTTTCAATTTTCTTATCAGTCTTTTCCCGCAAGATGTCTTCAGCTCTGTCAGCGGTGCTCTGGGGTGGATGTTTGGAGATGGCCACCAATGTTCTGTTCATGTTCCATGGATGGTCTCTATCTCTCTGGGTATCTTTGGGCTGCTCCAGTCTGTTGATGTGTTGAGTTCATCAGACCTCACCTGGTAGAACAACGCCCAACTTAAGATTCCTTTTCCCAGGGTAAAGACAAACAAAGCCTTTGACTAAAGTTGTACAAAATTTTTAAACTGGTATATCTTCCAACAATGTCCTGTGCTGGGCATTTTAACCACAGACACTCATAGCAGAAAGCATGGCATTCCCAACTCTTGCTGAGAAGAAAGCTTGAATAATAATAACAACTCTTCTTGTTCCTTGATAATGCATCTATCACTGTTTTTCAAAGGAAAACCTAGTCTGACACTTGCAGTGATGAAAGGGTAGGTTCTGGCAACTCTCTCGTCCTTCAGGAGCAAAGGAAAGCCTCTAGACTCAGTGCAGGCTTAAGGCATTCTCTGTTTCCAGTTGGGTTTAGATGAACACAATGGTTGCATCAGAATTAAGGGCTGAGTGTGGGACTTCAAAAAGTCTGTAAAGACTTGTAAACTGCTTTTGCTGAATCTCCACAGCAATATTGCTCCAGCAGGAAAACCAGAACTGTAATCATAACCACACTGTAACGTGTGGGGAGGATGAGAGGTGGAAGAGCATGGGCTGAGTCAGCACATGTTGTGAAACACTAATTCATGATTCACCAGAATCACCCAAATGTTGGCAGAAACAGGTAACAGGAGAACATTAGTGCAGCTGGAACTAATGTTTCGAGACTAAGCTTTTTTGCAGCATAGGTGCTCTCCACTGAGCTGTGCAGGAAGCCTTGGTATTTCGGAAGATTATCAGCCGCCTCCATTCATTTCAACAGGGGTTTAAAACTTTATTCCCATTTTCCTTTAACCAGTTTCTTTGAAGTGAATTCAGGAACATGCAATTTAGCTACCTGCATACTTACTATTCACACATTTACGTCATTACCTCAAGTTCATCCATGTAACAGCCCCTCCTGCAGCAGCTCCAGAGGCAGCTCCAGAGGCACTCCAGCAGCAGCTCCAGAGGCACTCCTGCAGCAGCTCCAGCAGCAGTTCCAGAGGCACTCTGGCAGCAGCTCCAGAAGCACTCCGGCAGCAGCTCCAGAG
>VZRL01002956.1:585469-599177 GCA_013397895.1 Origma solitaria
GCAGCAGCTCCAGAGGCACTCCAGCAGCAGCTCCAGCAGCAGCTCCAGAGGCACTCTAGCAGCAGCTCCAGAGGCACTCCAGCAGCAGCTCCAGAGGCACTCCAGCAGCAGCTCCTGCAGCAGCTCCAGCAGCACACTCACACTGCCCAGGAAGCAGCTGCCCCTGGCTGCTTTGCTGAGCAGGCACCTCCTCGCCCACTCCCACCCCTCACGCCCTTATCATATTCTGAACAGGAGGTTTTGCCTAAAGATCCTCCTTTCTGTGCAGATGCCATGAGGTACGCATTGCGTGAAGGTCCAAGGACAGCTGTGTGGCTGTTAAACTTTATCTTCTGCAGTGGAAGGGCACACACCTCCCACAAGTAAATCCAGTCTGTGCACACAAACCCTTCTGTCTTGTCTGAACAAAAGAGAGGATCATCTGCCTTGGTTTTCATACCACCACCTCACTAATCAACATTAACCCAACTAGGAAAAGCCAACTAGCTTGTCTTGGGGAAGGGTTTCCTGGCTTAACTAAGCTGACTTATTTCCTACAATGAAATTACTAGATCCCATACTTAACCTCTGTGAGGAACCAGTTTGAATTAACTCATATTTTCCCTGATGTGTTTTCATGTTTTCTTACTGAGGAGCATCAGCCCCTCCCAGATTCAAATCAACACTGTTAATGGAAAATCAAACCCACAGTCTTCTTGCATTTTACTCCTTTGCTTTCTGCAAACTTTCGATTACAAGTTTCAGGAAAAACACACTTCTGAGAAGAGTACATCTAAGTGTTTGCTAGCAAAGACACCTAGTTTTTCTATAATCTCCAAAGTGTGATTTAACTTTTTAAAATCAGACCTTGATGATCAACTTGTGTGCCAAGCAATATTAGGGTATTTCCTGGGAGGATCTCTCCAGGTGTGGCCAGGTGGGACACAACACTCCAGGATAAAAGAACAAGAGTTAGCTTTGCTGTCCAAAGCAGGGACACCACAGAGCAAGATGTACTGCCACACTCTTAAACCCATATCTGTCTTTTAGTATATTGAAGAAATTAAGTCAGTAAAGTTGTGATGTGTAATTGATTTTTGCCTTTTCCCTTTTATACATTCTCCCTATTCTTTGCACATGTATTTGTAGCCTATTATTGTATTCATAGCTATTTTTCCCAGTACTTTTCCCTACATCTTCCCTAGACAGAAAGACAAAACACATTCCAGGACTCCAAGCTGGGGGTACAAAGCCCCTATCCTATCTTGGTTCTTCCTGGGAACCAATGCCGAAAACAGCTCTTCGAGACACATTTTTATAAACAAAGTTTAATTCCCATCTGACGGGGAAGACTTAGAAAGGGGTTGCATCAGGGAAATTACCTCACCTCTTTTGTCTCTAATTGGTGATTTTTATCAAATATGCTAACTTGCTAAGCTTATATAACTGTATTCACCCCATGTGGGGGTGGGCATTTTGTGGGTATTTTCCATATCTGCCCCTTGGAGGCCTCCAATAAAGACCAGTCTTTATACCACCTCCTATACTAATATTATCTTGAAAGTGTGTTGTTTTATTTCTAGGTTCTTTATGGCATCGGTTGGGAAAGCTTTTCAAATATTTACATGCCAGTCTTCTGTCCCCTCGGCATTTGGATTAAAAACTAAACCAGGAAACCTTCTCCTGTCCAAATTCTTGAATGGCTAACCAAGCAGGGGAGATTTATTACCACCACTCATGAGGTTCTGCTGCTCTTCACCTTTTGTACTGATTTAAACAATGCCTCTCCATTATGGCTGCTTCTGAAACCTGTCAACTTAGAGTATTCAGGGAAAAAAATCAGTTTGTTTCACAGCCATATTTTGTATGTCCCAGCCAGCTGAGATTCTGGCCCAGCTGCACGTGCAGTCACAGAACAACACTGCCAACAGTCTGCTCAAATATCCATGTAAAGAACTGAGACATCCTGTTCTTCCTAAGCTCTGTGTTTTTATTCTCCCTGATACCCCAAACGTCTCCAATCTATCATGCATGGCTTAGGAGAGATGTTGTTACCTACCAGATATTAATAAAATATCTTGGTCTGGGATTCTTTGAAATGGAATCATCAGCACATCAACTCATGGACATAGTTGGTAACATTTGTTCGAGGAGTGTTTTATTTTAACTAATTTAGACAGGGAAATCCCCTGAAGGTTTCTTCAACTATGAAATGTTAGTCACAAAAATCAACTGGAGAGGGAGGATTCAGTGCCTTGCATGTCTTTCAATCAAGGGAGATCCCTGCCAGTACACACAATTTAAGGCAGTGTAAGCAGTGCAGATGTAAACACAATCTCATTTTTGTGACAATGCACAAATCCACACTGAAGTTCTTCCTGAATTAATCAGGAAGAACAATTACAGCCATCAGTCTTCATTATTATATACTGCACAAGCATAAATGCTGATGACTACATAATCAAGTTTAGAACAAAGCCCAGATCAGTTTCGAAGGGTAGTTCTAAAGAGAAAAACCAAGAAGCTTTTGTAAACAAATTCAAGACTACCTTGATTTTTACCACCTTCCCCCCTAGGCAATGTCAAGTTGTCAGGGACTGACCACTGAGAGGTTCAGTAGCAGAATCAGAGGTTGGCTTCACTCCAAGCACACTAAGAATGAAGAGCAATGAGGCCACTGTGCCCTACGAGCATCCATCTGGCAATGGATGGACACTCCTACAGGAGTGCCATGGAGCACTGTTCCACCCCTGGCTCCTGCCACCAGTAAGGAATTCATGCAAACTCCAACACCACCAGGCATGGCAGAGAGAAAACACCACTAACAGAGGTCCTGGTCATTAAAGAGGTCTGTTTATTGGCTGCAGGGTCCAACACTTTCTTCACTGCTGCCATAAGCAAAGTCAACTCTATTTTTGGTGCACAATGTTCTCCTTGCACTTTGTTCAAATGGCTCACTACAGTGCCAGCACGATTTTCAACCCATCACCTTTTAAGCAACACTGACGATTGATGAGGCAAATAAAACCCAAACCATGCAACATGTTTTAGGCTGATAAAATTAGGCTGAGAATATTTATATATTTACACAGAGAACGTTCAACATTGCAACCTGCTTGCAGACTTGTATTATCTTGACCAAGTATCCAAACAGCTACATTCTGGTGTAAAATACTCTTTCGTTTAAGGTTTGGTGTAAAAGCTACTTACTTCACAATGCCTTTAACTGGAGTCTACCACACCTATTTTTGACACAGAATTTCTACACACCAGCACCACACACTTTCAGTCATACACCGCAGAACGTGGTAAGGCATTTGCAGACATCTGATTGCTGTGACCACAGGAAATCCATTTTCCAGAGCTTTCAGCCATGACCTTTGGAAACCATGAGAGTCTTTCAAACACAAAGGGTCAGTCCATAAGAGACACACTGTTCTTCCAAGGACTATAAACTTGTCATTTCTTGACACTGCTACACACAACACATATAGAATTTAAGATTAATAAATTATTTTACTAAATAAAAATTTGTTCTTAAACCCCACTGGGCAACAACAGGGCTTAGGCACTTCTGAAAATTTTATGTTACATCTGTCTTTAATATGGAAGCTTCAGACTAAAAAATACAGGACAAGCAATCATCTTGAAAGGGAAAAATTAATGACTGGCAAGAAGCAGGTCAATAGTCTAAGAGTGTAGCCTATTTCCCTGGACTCCACATCCATACAGAACTTCAGTGACCAGATGGGATTCTGCATGAGGGCCTGCTGGAAGAAATGCAGCTGCAGAGCCAAGGACTTCACTGTCTGAATTATGAACACACTTTGGGAAAAACACATTACTGTGAAAAGTCACCTGTGCAAACAATTCTCCTTTTCTGGAAACAACACCACGCCCAGAAATAGAAAACTGAGTAACAGCAATCCAGAGCCCAACACACCCAAGCCTTGTAAACAATGAAGACCAGGAGCACAAAAAGAGAAGGAACAGGGACCTACACAAACTGGATTAGCCAAGACAGCTGAAAGACTCACAGCGTTTCTAAAAGCCTCTTCTTTTACAAGGAAATCTGGAATCCACCTTGTTCTGGCTGACAGTAAGAGAATGCAATGTCACCCACGTGGTGGTCTCTAAGGTGGAGCAATAATCAGCTAACACAAAATAACTGATTTAAGAGCTTTCATAAAATAAATTTAAAAAAAAAAGCTTTCTGTATTGGTTAAATTGAGAGCAGTGAAAAACTTGTTATGGGTGAAAAGATTCACACCCTTGTATTTGAGATCCATCAATATACAACATCGATGAAGAGCTCAAGCAGCAAGCCTTGAACTCCAGAGGGAGTGAATGGGCAGAGGGATGGAAGAGTTAACTGAGCAATGAAGTATGGTGGGATTCCAAAAAGAAACAAAGCTGTTCTGCAAAGTTACCCAAATTTCTGAGCTGTGCTGCATCTTCAAGCATCAGCATAACTAATGAAACTCACTGTGCTCCAACCGTTAAGACACAGACAACCAAAGAGCCTTTGTGGCACTGCAGGACACGCCAGCTCCAAATGCAGCAATGGCCAACAGGGCCATTCACTGCTTAGGAGCTACGGAATCAAAACCCCTCCAAATTAATCAGGGGAGAGGTTCTTTTCTTTTGTGGTGTAGTGGAATAGCATGCTAAGAGTCCAGCTGTGCCATCCTGACCCAAAAAAAACTTTGATCAAATTCCCTGTCAATCTGTCCACACAAGGACAACAAATTATAATTTTCTGGGTTTGTTTAAAAGCAGAACAAAATGTGGAATTTGATAACAGAAAGTGGAAACCACTGGCTATACATAAGAAGTCCAAGACAATTGTTTAGAGAAGGAATAACTGAGAATCTGGTTGCACATCTTTGCTTCCAAAAAGCACTATTGACATTCAGTAGACTTTTTGACCTCTACTTTCCATGGATGTCCATGAGAGCATACTTGTAGCCCTTTTCTACTAGAAAAGGCAAGTCTTCAACATATCTATAGCATATCCCACTAGCAAGATACAAGAAATAAATTTACTTTTTTTAGGACATTACAGTCCTTCAAACACTAGACACCAAAATCCACCCACATACATGTAACAAAGCAGACAATATCTCCTGAACAACAGACGTTGGATCTGAACTGTACCTTCAGTAGCACCACTTTTAAACAAACGCATTAGCTTAGAATCATTCCTCATTTGTTCTGAAATCTTACACAGCAAGATTTTCTCAGTCTTTCAAATCACACAAAATTAAGCCACCTAAACATAATACACAACACTAAGGGAGCACTACAAATTCCTATCCACTGAGAAGTGTTCAGGCACCTATCACTGGGGTTCCTATCTGGATACACTTCCTTTTTACATTGTTCCTCTGGCTGTCTGACTGAAAGGTATCAATTGTCATGATTAGTACAAATGTGAACCTTCTCTCCCTCCCTCCCCCATGAATACTTAATGGAAAACCAAGCACTGATTTGCCCAGTCAGCAGTAAGAAAGCGCAGAATAAGGAGCACATTGAGAGGCTTGTTCTCTAGCTGAAGAGTGGTTTAATTCTCAGCATGGGAAAAGAGAGAAAATTTGTACTGAGTGATGCCAGGCACACTACCTGGGGAATCTCAGGTACCCACCCAGGCTACCTGCAAGTTCCTTGAGAGGGCACTTCAGCTGCTGAGTGAGGACTCCACCTCTCCCCAGGCTCAGGGAGAAAGCCTAGAGCAACCAGTTTAGATGGTGGAGACACCCTCACACGCACACAGCCCACAGGCAACATTCCAAGGCTGCAGCATGAAAAGTGGCTGTGCTGGTAATGACAAAGTTAACATTTTTCTAATGCCTTGCAACACATTTGGAGCCAACTGAAAACTGGTCAGCTGTTCCTGTCATACACTCATGCTGCCGGTGTAAGAAAGGCCGCCACGTTGTGCTAAGGTGACAGCTTCCAGGCCTGGCCTCAAATACAGACAGACCTCCTTACCATGCTGGAGCCATCAGGTTGGGCTGAAGGGCAAATTTGGTCTGCCTTTATGCTGAAGTGGAGCTATTTCCATGGAATCTAGCCTGAGGAAAGAAAGCAGAAAGTCCTATTTGAGAGGTTAAGTCATTAGATGCTACTGTGAGAGTAACAACAAAGCACTTGGGAAAGACCAGGTATGAGGGAGACAAAGGTCCAGGCTCAGAGCACATGCCACAGCATCAGATTTAGGTGCTCAGAGTCTGAAAAGTGACAAAAATGGCATTTTCACTCTCCCTCTGTGTGTGTGCTGGAGTCTCACGTGCCCCAAGGGACACGCCACCCCTCCCACTGCTGTGCGGTCCTAAATAAACCCAAGTATGGACTGGCTCTCACATCAGAACAGTGCACAGTAATCTCAGCATTCAATCATTTTGTTTTCAAATGTCAAGGACAGCAGTTTTGCTGTTTAGAGAGAGCTGCACTTCATGTTTGTAAACATAAGGCTGTTTTCCTGAGAGCTCCTGACACACCATTTTCAGACCTCCCACTATGCAATTTTTAGTCACTTTTCAGAACGGAATTATGTTTCCATCTTTTGTATTTCAAGAAAGCTCTCTGTGGTTCAGCTTGTAACAACCAGAGATGGAGAATCCGGGCAAGCTGCCCAACTATAAAGCAGCTCCATACTCTCCTTGGCTACAAGGGGTACCGCAAGGACGACTCTACAAACTCGCAAGTCCAGTGCATGCAGGAGGATGTTGGTTACTTGTAAGGTTTTAGGCCTCTGGAGACCAATTACGGCCTCCTGTTTTTTCACTTTAGACTCAAACTGCTATTGACTCAGCTGAGAGAAAGATAAGCAGCATTAGTACTGGAGATGAACCTCAGCTTTACTATAGCAGCAAATTTTAGCCTTCTTTTCACTGGCTCATTTTCTTAGCCAGTTCTTGAGGATGAAAATGTTGCTGTTCTTTGGTAGATACAGAAATCTGTCAGCAGAGTTCACCTGTCCTAACACTGACACATGAAAAATGGGAACATTTTCAGCCTCTTTTATGCTCTGACCTGACCTGCTGCACATAGCAAAATGGCAATGTAACTTTTTCCTTTGCTTCCCTTAGCAGGAAGTTGCTCTCTCCCCGCTCTGCTCCACACACACACAGAGGCACATGCACTCACACACGCACACGGCCCATCAGATGAGGAGAGGGTATGGCCAGAGTCTATAGAACCATGTCCAATAGCGTGTCATTATGAAATTCTCAGAATGTTTCTCCCAAAGAATATAAAGTTTAACACATTCTGTACATATTGTTGGCTTCTTAGTTATAAAGTAAACACAGTAGCAAACTGTCCATAAAGTGTTGACTCGGTTTAAACACAACCCCTTCTCGTTTATCTTGCTGAAAGTCCTTTTCCAGTCAGAAACACTCCAGCGATGTGGGCATTCGGTGTGTGACAGCAGAGGAAGGAAGAAAGAGGCACTTTTGATCGGCTGGTATTCCTGGACTTCCCTTTTTCTTGCGGAGGTCTATGTTCCTGACACTAGATGGTAGTGTTAGCACGGAAAACTGCTGTGGATAGGCACTTGGCAACAAGGCTCCAAGGCAGTGCCCGCTCTCTGCTATGTCATCAGGATTGGTTTCTGCCGCACTTCCAGGATATCTGGGCATGGGAGAGAAACAAAGAGACACAGACAACTTAGGAGGCTCCTGAAAGCAGCCACAGTACCAGGAAACATGAAGAACTGGAGACATAAGTGTAGCCTGCGGCACAGCCTGCCAGGAATCTGAAACATGACAAGGACGCAACTTTGTCTGTTAAAATCCAAGTTAATTGGGATGCAGCTGGGAGGAACTGAGAGATGAGAAACTGCAAATATATCCCATCATGTGGAGAGGACAGCTGATCTACTATCATTCATACTGGGATGAAGCAATACATGTTAGACAGGGAATTGCAATATCTTCCAGGGTAACAAGAGTGTCATTAACAAGAGCCAAGGGCTTTCCCTTTCTTGAAGGGAGAAATGCAACAGCCCCAAGCCCCTTAAGGAGACTTCTGTGGGTACAAATAATTCAACTCTTTCATCCATTCTATAGCCTAAAGCCTATATTTCTGCACTCAAAAAGGTGCCATAGAAACCACTCCTCTTTTTGGATCCTCAACTCCATATTGTCCAAGTGGAACAGAATATGAGCCTGTAAAACTTCTGCTCTAATCATGGCCACCTTTCTAAACATGGGCAATAAAACCAACATGGCAAGGCAGTACACAAAATATCTGGAAACTGGGCTGCTATGCCCTTTTCAAGGCTTCACAAAGAACAAGGAACACAATTAAAAGGCTGATCACACACAACTGTACAAAGAGGATGACATGAGCAAAAATTGATCCCCAGCTCCTAAAGGCTCCAGCCACACCTGTAAAGAATTAAACACAGTGGAGAGAGTCCAGTGAAGGGCCACAGAGATGACTAAGGGACTGGATAATCTGACATAAGAGGAGAAGGGAACAGAAATGTCATTATCCAACATGGACAGAAGGGTCAAAGTGAAGTCTTATCAATAAACACAAGACATTTTAAAAAGTACTTTCATCACTGTCACGGGGATTTTAATACCTTAGTACAGGCCTTCTGAACTACCCAAGAGAAATGAGCACCTTTTCCACTTCACCCTGCCCCACATGCTCCTGCTTCCTGGAAAGCTGCCACTGGCACAAATGCATTGATTACAAAAAGGCCTTGGAAACAGGGCCTACACAATGTGTCAAGCTAAAACAAATGTGAGTAGTGAGAAACTGCAGATGAAAATTCTGCCTTACAGCCCCGACATTCCATGCCCTATTTCTGTGTATCTCAATACATACACCAATTCCTGCAACTGTATGTTCAACAAATTAAGTCTCAGAAAGGATGTTCAAGCTCAAAGGCAATATTTGAGCATGGAGGCATTTGTGCCACTCTCTTGAGCAAGTGTTAAATGCCAGCAGAAACAATACATCTTCTGTGAACTGCAAAAAGCCTGTGGTGAGAGTGAGTGAGTTTGGTAACTCCAACTTGTTGTAAGACTATCAACACAATGACCATAAGGAATAATTACATATTTTGCTGAAACATTCAAAACCCATCCTTAATTACAAATGACAATTTTTTTACTGGAATCTGTAATTCCTTCTAAACAGAAATAAATTCCTATTTGCAGCAGCATTACAGAGAAATACTTGTTCCTCTGCCTTAATAGCAGAATCCCCCAATATGTTAGGCTGTGCACAATGCATGCCAAAATTCACCTGTTAAAATTCGATGCAATGGCAAAGTGATGTATGTTAAGTGTGCATAGAGTAGAAAGTTTTCATCTGTTCTGTTCAGCTTCAGCCACGAGCCCACCAGCGAGCGTCCTGTTCCAGACAGGGACCGCGACCGGAGATTTGTTGCGTTGTGCAGATCTGCAAAGGCAGGAAGAGACAGCAAACCTCAAGGGATTGTACTTTATTGAACACTTCTGAAACTCAAAAAAAGAAGAAAGTCTCTTATTCGTTGTTTAGAGACAAATCATATGCAGGACACTATCACAACTGCTTTTTTCAAACCAAACAGGCCTTCCCTAGCACAGAATTCACCATTTACACTGAAGCTAATAAATGGTAGCAGCAGGAGCAGTTAACAGACAGACAGGAGAGGCCTTGTGCTATCACACTGTACCAGCAGAACTCTAATTCAGCCTCCCCTCATACATAAAATCATACAATAGCCCTAAAATGAAATAGTTAGTCATGCAGAAATTCACCAGAGTAACAAAATAGAAACTGCTTCTTTTGAAGAAAATTGACATGCAGCAATTCAGACATGGGGTGATTCAGCATTAATGCCCCAGTTTCCTCCACACCTCCATGCACACCCCTGAACCATACCTAGGACCCTTCAGCTGAGCCCTTGTTCTCAGAATTAATTTAGGTGTCCCCAAGTAACTTTTAAAACAAAAAGATACTGAGTCCCCTGTAGGACAGAGGTGTTTTTTATAGGTGTAGGTCTCTCCCACAGTCATATGCCACATTTTTTGAGTTTTAAAATCTTTGCTCTATTGCCCTGTAAAACTCAGCCCTGCCCCACAATGCTAAAAGCAGATGTTGAAGTCAACATATCGATTCTGAACCAGAGTGATGCAAGTTCTGGGACTGAAAGCAGATCCTGATCCAAACAAAGAGAAAAATACATGGTGGCAGCCTCTCTAGAAAGATGCGGAACAATGTGGGAGGAAAAAACCTGTGCTAATCTTTGCCTCCTTCCCTACACATGTGTACAGCTAAGCCATCTATTCCCTCTTCCTGTGCATGAGCACTGTTCTGGGAGCACTGTGGTGATCAGGGCAGAAGGAGCTGGCTCTGGCAGCTGCAGTAAGCACGGCTCTCGTGGTGTGTCCTGCTTGCATACAGCAAAGCCACTGATGTGCGCCTTGGTGGGCTGCTCTGCTCACCACAGGTCTGCCTGCGCTGGGGCAGCTCTGCAGCAGCACTGGCTGCACCAGGGTCACTGCTGATCTTTACACAATCCACATCTTTTCCTCTACCCACAAAGCCAAGATGCACCCAAATCTCTGCGCCTATCTTTGCATCACTATTCATGCAGGGAGTGTGCTGCCGTGCTTGAAACCATCTCAGAGGAACTGAGAGGACCCAGAGCAGCAGCACGCTAGTGGCACAACTCTGAGATAGGAACACCTCCTGAGTGTTTATTGGATGGTCTGTCACTAGATATGCTCATCCTCCTACGTTGATTGGCCTTGACCTGGTCCCTCACTCCACCCCTCCCTTCTCCCCATCGGTTCTTGTATCACTCACTCCACCCCCCTTCTCCCCATTGGTTCTTGTTGTATCTCCCCACCTTCTCCCCAACCCTATCGGCCCTGGACCCCTATATCTGTAGCCACTCATAGCCATTCACCCTCTTTCATTGCTGGACACCTTTGGGAGTAAAGCATCCTCGGAAATCCACACAACTGAGCCCTCTGAGTTCTTTGCCTCTGGTAAGGCACGAGCTATCAAAGCCCTGGGCTGTGTGTGTGTTTGTGCCTTCCACCAGCACGGGTGACAAAAGGTCTGCCTGCACAGTACCGAGCTGTACTGGCCGGGTGATCTCTGATAAGCCATAGAGACACTTTCGGAATATGCACAGGACTATTCCACACCCCCACCATGACTGCGTTAGGGATGGGCTTTTTCATGCTGAAACAAGAGTTTCACCACTGCAGCTCCTGAGCAAGTACTGGTAAGACACTCAGGTTTCTGAAATTTGCAAAAAAAAAATCTCGATTTAGTTACTTCTTGTAGAAAAGTCATCTTTGAATAAATCAAACTTCCTAGCATAAGCTGTTAAAATATTCCTCTTTTTACTTTTCGATTAGGAACAATAAGGTCAAAACACTTAGAAAACCATTTCTTGGTATTTTATATGAATGCTATAAAATACCTGAAAAACTAGGAATTTGTTTACTTCCATAAATATGTTAGAAGGAAAAAGATATGAAAATAAAAAGAATATCCATCATTATGATTAAATACTGTAGGATCAGACCCTGCAAGACAACCCTGAGCAGGCACTGCACCACCCATGAAGGCTGTCAGAGAAACACTTTGAGCTCTGCTCAATCCTCGGCAACCTCCGACAAAAAGATACCAAAACCAGCACTGGATGTGGAAAGCTGTCCTTCTCCCTACACTACCATGTGCCCAGTAAAACATACTAAAACACATCTCATTTGAAATAACATAGGTTCTGATTAGGCAAATTAAGGAAAAAGGGATGAGGGAAGGTTTCTATTGACAGAACCCTGAATTAGCTACAATCAGTTTAAGCTGCCACAGATTAAATATCATCACTTCAGTTTGTTCTTTAATGTGCAATTCTTTATTAGCTAAGCTGGTCCAGTACTGCTGATAGGCAATATCTTTGCTACTTCAAACAGAACTTGTGATCTGGAAATCACTGTTGTGTTACCTGTTAGAATGCCAACAGATAGATTTGTTGACTGTATTGTCTTTGAACATATGAAAAGCAGTTTGGACATTGACATTTTTGAATTTCCTGTCTCACAAAACTGTGATGTGATTGGGATTTATATACTGTATTCGGACTCTGGCTCCATTATTTTATCTTGGTGGCTGTTTCCTGCTGAGTAACCAGAATTTAGAGGAAGAGTTTCACAAGGCATTAAACTATTATACAAACAAACTCAATAGGTTTTCTCTTTTAGAGTTCAGAACTGATTCAAAGCCAGTTGAAGTAAATGCAATTTCACCAGCTTTAACCAACTCTGAATCAAATCAGAATTCAAAGAACTCGTTGCTGAGAACATGCCCTACCCCACTATATCTGGAAAAGAGCCCCCAGAGAGTGTGGCATCTGGGAAAGGGGGAGGATCTTGGCTGCTCCAGTTTCTCTCAAATGGGTCACTAGAAAAGAAGTTTTAACATATTCAGGAATTGTGAGCTCTAGCCTTCAAAAGAGATGCTTAAACCTGTGAAAAATCTCATTTTCAGAGAGGCACTGGAAGCTCTCGGGGAGCTCTCATTTTTCCACCCTGCATTTCTTGACAACCCTGCACTGGGATCCCTTTCAGAGCTCTGTTCCCTCTCCAGACAAGTCTGCTTAGCTGTCAATACTTCTCTCACCTCCACCATCATCATCTCTGAAGAACTCCTCGCTGTCATTTGCTGAATGGGACTTTTTCATCTCAGCAATTCGATTTCGGGGCACTTTTCTCTTGAGGGATGGGGAGAAGAAGGATGGGCGGTTGTTGCGTTCTGGGGTTGGCGGTGTGCTGAAAGAAGTGACCTGAAAGGGAAATAGAAGAAATGCTGGAGAAAGGCTTGATTTTCCCTCCATGTGCCACAAGGCAGTCACAGATGTAAATATCAGAATGATGACTGGTATCTAGCTCCATTTTATCAAAGCGGCCACAGAACTTCTCAGCTTCAAGATGCTCATCAAGGGGAAAATATTTTGATATATCACCACCCTCAACTGTTATATGAATAACAAAAAACCTCTCTCCTCAGATGATCACTTTTAACACGGATTTACAGTCATAAAGGCACAAAATCAATAATTTAAGCACCGAGAATGTCAATCTTATTTTCGCATGTTGAAATTCAGGAAACTTAATATGCTAAGAATGTGTTGTATTGAACACACTGAAATCATCCTTCTCTATTTCTTTGGCATGCACAGCAGCAGTTTCCCTACTGGGAAGGCTGTCACATGGGATCCCTGTGCAAGGTCAAGGGCCCTGGGGAGCAGGGTCACAAATTCCTGAGCACAACACACCGAGGCAGAAGTGAAGCAAATGTTCAAGTCCATGTTTCAATACTGGAGGAGAAAATGCCTCTGATGATTTGGTTAGTCCAAGTGATGACAAATACAGGGATGGAACTATCTGTGGGACAAAACTATAGAGACACGTTTCCTTCAGAGCAGTAGCTGCTGTTTGGTAAATGTTGGAGGTTGAGGGGGTGGGGGGAAGTGGAATTTTTACCATTCTGTTGCCAGGTAACTAACGATCGGTACTTAGGGGGGCATTTACTCTCACAAAAGAGACAAAGACTTTCTGCCTGGGCAGAGACGGGAACAAGAGATTTGGGAATGGGATAAAACTCACTCCTCGCTGGGGTTCAGAGGGGAGAGGAGTGGGAAGAAACGGCGGTCTGCTTTATTTGCTGCGACTGCAGGAAAGAGAAGCCCAGCTCTGCCCTAGCTTTT
>VZRL01002956.1:599352-649802 GCA_013397895.1 Origma solitaria
CTCCAGCACGTCTGCCATCACGCGCGGCACAGATCCAACCTTGCGCCTCAGCGCCATCTGCAGCTCCCCGGGAGTCATCGCACCTGCCCTGCTGGGCTGGGAGCCCAACAGCGCCCCTGCTGGCCGTGACCGTGACTGCACCAACCGGGAAAGCGCCTGGCAGCCCAGGGACATTTGCCACTGAGTTTTTTTGTGTTGTTTACCTTTTTTACTTTGTTCACTGTTCTTTTTGTTAGTGATTGTTTACCTCATTATAGATACTAGTAAAAAGCTCTTATTCCTTTTCCTATACCTTTGCCTGAGAGCCCTTGATTCTAAAGTTATAATAATTCGGAGGGAAGGGGGTTCACATTCTCTGTTCTAAGGAAGGTTCCCACCTTCCTTAGCAGACACCTGTCTATCAAACTAAGACAGTAAACTACAGTTAAAGCCAAAAACACCTGTTTTGGAGAGAACTGAAATGCAGTGCTGATGTACTGGCTTTGATTGCAATATTTTACTAGTTTCATTTCAAAGCGAAAAAAATAGGGATAACTACTTTGCTAATGGATGTGAGTAACCTTTTTCTTGTCCTTCCTTCTTCACACAGTCAATTTAACAACCCCATAACTCTCCCTGAGCTGGCACCTGACACTGCTCATATCTGTCCAAAAAAATGCAGAGGAATGTGACATGGAGTGACGATGGCAGCCAAGCCAGGTCGATGTCACACTGCAGAAATACTCCATGGTGTCCCTCTATCACTAATGTTAAAAAAATAAAAGAAAGGCATTTTAACACCCAACTGATCCTCTCCCCAGTGCACATCATTTCTAATTTGTGCTTGTCTCTGTTTTTAATTCTGGAGTCATTTCATATCACACCATGGGGGGAACCAGAAACAGACACATCACTGTTGAAACCATTAGCAAAAAGCTGTGGTAACACATTATCAAATCTAATTTGACGTTTTCCAGCTGACACTGGAAGTCTTGGAGATAAAAGATCATGTCATCCCTCCAGGCCTGATTTCTTCACACTGTATTTCTGTGGTAGAGAGCAAGAACATGCAGTTAATGACTTCTGTACTGGTAGCTCATGTTGCCTTCTACCAATTCAGAAACAAAAACCACACTGCCTGCATGGAGACCTCTAGAAGCAGTTCTGCAGATCTTTAAATGATACAGGTTAGCCACACTACACAGAAAATCAGGCTAGACTCCATCAGGTACTGACCCAGCCCAGGTCTGCGCAGGTATTTTGAAGCCATGTTGTTTTATCCCCACTAACCAGGTAAAATGTCTTAATGGAAAATAAGGCTCAGGATTGAATAAAGGCCAAATCAGCATCCATGGTGTGATTCTATTGGCATTTTATTGCACTTGCATTAAAATTAAGCATATGTATGAATATGATGTTGCATGTGGATCCGTGATCTTTGCTTTAGTGTTACACAGGCTTCATGTTGGCAGTATTCCTCAGTGGCAAAGCCGAACAGCAACGTTTCCTGTGAGGTTCAGCAAGCAACCTATATAATACACAAATCTCACATTTCTAGGTAAATCCCACCTCACACAGAAATTGAATCTATTTTTTTTCTAGAAAACAGGCAAAATCATCAGTTTCCCTGGCATCACGATTGCTGTTGTTTCAACAAAGCACTCCTCCAGAAGTATGAATCATCCAGTCGTTTTTGTATTCAGTATTTGCTCAAGGGAAACTGTGCTAAAAAATCCGTCTCATATACTGAGTACAACCAAATTACACACAGGCAAACCTAAGTTCAGAACCTTGATGTAAGTTAACCCCAACTTCAGTCTGCCTCCTGCCTTTGAAACATGTTCATGCTTCACCTCAAGTCAGTATTTCTATTGGCTACTTACTCTCTCATGCACTGGGGAGTCTGGATTTGAATCTTCTTCTGTCCCATACGGTGAAGTGTCACCAGTGGAAACTCTACTCACTGCCATCTCCGCATGTCCTTTTCCCTGTGGTCCTTTCATTCGAACAAACTCCATGTTGTTGTATTTATAAAAGCCAAAAGACATTCTTTGAGCCATCTTAGCTGCAACACTCACCTACAATGTGTCAAGACAGGAGAGAAAAACATGTAATAACAGCTCTACAACATGAAAATAACATCCTCTGAAAGCAGTTATCTAAGAAAAAGTCAGAACCATAGTGGATAATGATTCATAAGAAAAATTCTAAGCCACAATCTGAAGTGATCTCCAAAAGGAAAGTAATTTTACAGAGACAAAAATGGGTCCTGAGAAGAACCAACTCCTTCAGCCATCCAAAAGGCAGAGTTACCATGGGCACACTGAGAGAAGACAGAAGGTTTTTATCCAGACCCACGCACCGTGGCACATGACAGCACAGACAGGCACGTGTACAACTCACCACAGCCTGCATCAGAGTCCAAAAAGCAATGGACACAAACACACACAAGATGTCTCAAACCAGTAAAACCCCACAACTTGGTCACAACTTTGTGCCAAGTCATTTCTGACGTTTTTATGTCCACACTGTTGTTGGAGGTTGGGGGGGAGGAGTGGAATTTTTACCATTCTGTTGCCAGGTAATTAACGATCGGTACTTAGGGGCATTTACTCTCACAAAAGAGACAAAGACTTTCTGGCTGAGCGGAGACAGGAACAAGAGATTGTAGGATTTGATGACGACTCACACTTGTTCCCCCGTTTTGGAGGAGAGAGGAGTGGAAAAAACGCGGTCTGCTTTTTGGCTGCGACTGCAGGAAAGAGAAGCCTGGCTCTGCACTAGCTTTTCTCCACCTGGTGAGTTCGTTCTCAGGGCACGGGACTCCAATCCTCTCTTCCCCTCCGGGAGGGTGCATCTCCCAGCTGCGCTGCAGTGGAACGGGACCCCCGCCTGCTGCTGCCACCCTGCGCCCTGCCTGCCACCACCCTGCGCCCTGCCTGCTGCCGCCCTGCACTTTGCCTGCCCTAACTGCGGAGTTTCCTGCCGCCTCCTCTGCTGGCTAGCCCGGGTGTGCTGACCCGGCCACTCCATCTCCCGGCTCTGGGCTCTCTGCTGCGCCCCATCCATCTGCGCTCCACGTTTCTCCAGCCCGTCTACCATCACGCGCGGCACAGATCCAACCTCGCGCCACAGCGCCATCTGCAGCTCCCCGGGAGTCATCGCACCTACCCTGCTGGGCTGGGAGCCCAACAGCGCCCCTGCTGGCCGTGACCGTGACTGCANATAGATACTAGTAAAAGACTCTTATTCCTTTTCGCATACCTTTGCCTGAGAGCCCTTGATTCTAAAGTTATAATAATTCGGAGGGAAGGGGGTTCACATTCTCTGTTCTAAGGAAGGTTCCCACCTTCCTTAGCAGACACCTGTCTATCAAACGAAGACAACTGTGAAGGCTGAAATACAAGGAACCAGCCCCATGCACAACTAACCTGCACCGCACAGGTCACTGAGGCACCCTGACAGCTTTAAACCCTCTCAACAGACAGAGAGGCTCAATTTCCAGTCAGCACAACTGAACTGAAAATTGAACTGAGAACTGAAAAAAGGAACAGACCAATATGAAAACAGTCAAGATTTTGCTAAGTGAAATAAGTAGGACTTATTTGTAAGTTTAAGTGATTTATTGCAATTTTCATTAGTTTATGAAAAGGCTGTGATGCTCATCATCTTGTATTGCACTGAGAATTACAGAATCCTAAAATAATTTAGGTTAGAAATGATCTTTAAGATCATTAAGTCCAACCATTAACCAAACACTGCCAAGCCCACCACCAAGTCATGTCCTTAAGTGTCACATCTACACATCTGTTAAATATCTCAAGGATTGAACTCCACCACTTCCCTGGTCAGCCTGTTCCAGTGCTTGACAACCCTTCCATTAAAAGAATTTTTCCTAACATTCAGTCTAAACCTTCCCTGAAACAACTGAAATCAAGTAAATTCCAAAAGCATAGAGAGATTACGTCTGTTCTGTAGAAAGAACGGTAAAATTTCAAGTTTTGCATCTGGCCATAATGGAATATTTGTAGAGTTAACAATTTTACTTCATCTAACAATATAATGTCAAGTAGCTGTGCGGTCAGTCAGGACATTCCTAGGCTATGAGGTGACTTTAGCACATCAAATCTTATCTTTCCGCTGCAGGGCTTTCTTTTTATATTGTCTTCAGTGATTCTGCATTCCCACTTATTTTAATGACCCAGCTGCTGATGTAAGGCTGCAAGATGATGGTGGGAGAGAAACAACTTTTGTTTCATGTTCTCTCAGAAATCTGGTGGAAGACTGCAATTGCTCACATTTAAAACAGGGAGAAGAGAAATTATTCTCTCCTGCAAAGGTAGAGGGAAATTGTGGGAATTTCTTCTGTTTCTAAAAATCTCTCAGGATTGTCTTCATAATAAACCATTTGAGAAGTCTATTGACTCTTGATTTCAGCACTAACTACAGAATTTGAAGGTGAAAGTGCTGGTATTTAATGTTTCTGTCGAAAGCAAAGAAAGCTTCTCGCAGCAGCAGCAAGACTACAGAGGTCTTTTGAAAACAGCCATGAGTGCAAAATACAATGAAGAAAAATACACTTTATCGCAAGGTAGTTACCAGAGTTTAACATCGCCCAAGAAATCATACCTTCTCTGAATACAGAAATATCTATGACCTTTCAAGAAAATGAAGGGGCTCCAAGAACTGTTTTTCAGGTCTATTCCTGTGTCATGCTCTTGACTACTTATCCTTACCTTTCCTCCTTTTGTCAAATAGCAGAGGAACGCATCCCAGTCTGAATACCTTCAGCTGTCTGAGCCAAAACCAGTAGCTTACAGCTAACTTTCAAAGCCAAAAAAGACAGACTACAATGCAGCTGATGTAATGGGACAAAAAGCTGACAGCCTCAGCCACAAAGAAAAGCTAGTCAGATCACCCTTGCTGCAAAGGACACTGCCTTTCAGAAGCTCCTTACCCTGTTGTCATAGACCTTCTTGAGTGCTTCATAGCGGATGGACCCCTGGAAAATCACCCCTTGGAAGGTGTTGCTTTTATCACTGGCCACCAGCTCCACACAGACCATTTCTCCTTCTCCCACAGTCATGTCACTGAAAACCTGCCAAAGATGCAAGATTAAACACTTTGAGGCCAACTGCAGTTGTTCAAATTGAAATACCTTCAGATTCCCATGGTTGTCCTTAGGCCCAAGGCAGTTTCAATGTAAACTGAAAGGGAGAAGAATGTTCAACCCCAGCCTTTCAAAAAAAGCAGACTCCAGGCAACTCACATGTTGAGATGAGCAGCTCTCACATCAGCCTGTCTTGCTTTAGCCCATCATAGACACTGATACCAAAATCCAGTTTAAGCTCAGATTTAAACATTAAAGAAAGAGGAAGGTAAAATAAAATAAAATAAAATAAAATAAAATAAAACTAGCAGGAGAAAATTCTCAATTGTTCAAAAGGTACAAGAAAAGAACTGATCAGGACATAAGATTAGAATAAGATAAAACTTTGCTCCTGCAACAAGGAACTCACCTCTTCAAAACTGTCAATCATGAAGAATATATTGGGGTAGCTGATCTTTGACTCCTCTCCTTTACTGTCCATCGGGTGTTTGCTCGGAGACGCAAACACTTGCTGAGAAAGACGCAGAAAAAGATACCTCTTCTCAGTTAAATGTGCTTGGGAACGGACACACCAAACACAAGGCAAATGCAAAACATCTCAGGCTGGCACTGCTCCCTTGCACAAGAGATGCTGGACATCCTGAAAGCACAGCTGAGCTGGCTTCTGACTGCAGCCAGATTTGCAATAATGGCACTTCAGAAATCCTTGGTTTTCACATGCAAATAATCAAAACCTCATTGCTCCACAGTAAAGTCCCTGCGTGTACCTGACATCTCACTGTACCACAGTACAGCATCGTACTTTTCCATCACCACTTTCAGTGTCTTTAAGTTGCTGCAATGTGCTGCAAAGTAAAATGCCACATTGCGAGAAAGTTTACCACAAAGCAGATAACCCAACACCTTTAATTTGTTATCGTTTGCTTAGTATCACACTGAGATCAACCTCCCTCAGTAAGAGCAGCATGGCTGTCCTGGGCTGATTCATGTTATTGTATTCCCTATCTATCTGCACCCAAAAACTGTTCCTGTATGTTTATGACCCTACAGCGCGGACCCTGTGTGTGTGGAGTGCGTTTCTGAAATCGGTACAGAGGCAGTGTCCAGGCTCTCGGCTGTGTGGTATTCATTTTGCGAGCTACTTGGTCTTTGCTCAAGCAAAGGCTTTCCTTCTCTTTCCTCATTCTCTCTTCATCTTGTTTTGGTTTTTTTCCTCGTCTAGGGGAGGCTGTAGTTAGTGATTTTGGGCTGCCTTGGGGCAAATTCCACAGGCGCTCACCTGTAGCAGCCCTTGCTCCAGGCCAAGCCCTTCCAGGAGAGAAGACTATGGATAATCTCCCTCTTTCCCGGCAGCTCGAGTTTGCAATTCTAGCTACTCGTAGAAAATGCATTTTGCAATTAGAAACTGTTTCGGAGTGAACTTTGCACATCAAACTGTTAGATCCCACAACCCCACGGGAGCACAGAGGTGTGCAATGGCAGACATGCCCGTTCCCGCAGCTGCTCTGGGCGGGCTCCTGCCCCCCTGGCAGGGGCTGCCACCATCTGTCCCTAGGCTCCTGGGCCGCGAGGTCGTGCGGGAGGCACCATCTTGGAAGGGAACGGTGTGAGGCCATCCTCCCTTGGTCCCTCGGCCTGCCGCAGGCACCGCATCGGGAACGGGCATGTCTGCCATTGCACATCTCTGTGCTCCCGTGGGGTTGTGGGATCTAACAGTTCGATATCTAGCAGTTATTTACTTTTTCCCCCTGCCTGTTGGTGTTCTGTTCATTAATGAATATTTTTTTCACTTAAATCTGCTCATATTTCGTTCCTTATCAGTGGACAGGGACTGGCTGGAATCCAGGGGGAGGTTATTCACTTCAGAGTGCCCACCTCTTTAAACTATCTCAAACTAAGACAATGGCCCACAGGAGGGCAAGCATTTGGTTTCGCACCCACATCTTCTGCTTCTGTTTCTTTCCCTTCCACTTGTCCTTCCTCTTTCACATTTCTCCCTCCCAAGCAGTTCCCGAACTTTGGTGACTACACTAAAAATCTATGTTTAAACAGCTAAAGGCTTTAGATTTTATCATTCCAAAAAGATTAATGAGTAGGTTAGGAGGGAGAAGGAATTCATACCAAGCAGCTTTCTTTGCTTCCGCATCTGTTTACAAACAAAGTTTTGAATTAAAGAAACCTGTCAAATCTTAGCCCACTGTGAACATGCACAAAGCTCTAGATCTGACCAGGCTGCCAAGCTCATGACACTCTTGCTACAAACCATGCAACAAAAAACATAATTAAGGATAAGATATTAGATATTCATGAGAGGGTTGCTTTTCCTTATTTGTACTTACAAAGCCTTTATGCACATTGAAATAGAAGTAAAAGGGAGGGCTGCTTCAAGATCAGAAACATTGCTAGATCATAATCAGAGTCTTCAAAAATGTTGTTTGCACCAATGCCTTAAACAAGGACCTCTTCTAGGCATCCTTGTTCTCACATCAGCCAACATACAGCAAAACACCCCCCAAATTCATCTCCAGTCAGGCACACCTGAGGAAAACAGAGCTTGTGGAGATCTTATTGTCAAGCCAGCAGTCTGCAAAATAACTTAGGGGAAAGTCTGCCTTTCTCATACTGGCTTCATGCCACAGGCCCTCACTTGTATGAGCAGAGTAGCTCTGTCGTAGGTCTGGAGTAGGATAGTGTTAGGCCATTGACATCTGGCTGCACGTGGGCAGGAGAAGATGCATTTTCTAAAGCAAGAACCATCAGAGCAGTAATGCAGATCCAAACCAGCTGGATCTCCTTCATTTAAAACCAACAGCCTCAATTGTGAACCTGACAATGAAATGCTCAACTGCAAACATGCTGTCACAGCATGTGGGATTGCCTTTGCTCACACGATGATGCTGAAATGTTACTGGTATGTACTGGTAAGTTTAAACGCGTGACAAGTTTCTCCTAGAAAAGGGAAGACAACAATTTACAAGCAGTCCCACAGTAGGAGCCTCTAGAAATGAGGAACAAAAAACTTCCTCTTCATCCTAAATACTGCTCACATGCAGTGAGGGCATACCTCTCATCTTCTCCTTCCTTGTTTTCAAATCTGCAAATAATATTTACAGATTTTTCTCAAAAACATTTGCAGAAGTTAACTTGGGGTGAAATTTGGACTAGCCAACAGTGAAAAAAGCAATGAGAAATAACAGGCTTAAATCAGCAGTGCAATGTGGCATCTCAACAGCACCAAAAGAAAAAGTAATGTGCTTAATCAATGTAAATCACAGAGACAATAATCAGCATTGTTAATTTTGTTTGTAGGCAAAGCAAAAGTTCTTTCAAAGTGGTAAAACATAATTAACAAAAGACCACTGGTTTATTTAGGTAAAGCTGTGCAAACAGCTGCATGAACTAAGGGAATGAAAATGCCTGGGAGAAACCGTCTTTTAAAGGCAACAGGAGTCTTCTAAAGAAGAATTTCTGCTAACTAGGAGAAGCTGTTGCAAGATCAACTGGACATTGGATGGGGAAGCCTCAGGTTTCTTGTTCCTATCCCCTCTGTGCTTGTTATTTAGTCTCTTCCACTATGCTAAACTCTGGATTAACTTCACACAAATGATAAAAGCCTATGGTGTGGAGATGAAAGGAATGAATAGTTTAAGAGACAAACTAAGAATCTTATAAAACAATAAAAATATAAATTGGTAATCAGTAAGTTGTCTGCCATTTAGCAGCTCTACATTAGATACTTACCCTGAAGGTTTCTCATAACCCAGGTGTCATATAAGTTCAGGTCATAATCCTCCCTGAAGCACCTTCCCTCTCTCCCCTAAATCCAGCAGGCAAAGATACACACCCTGAAGCATGCAGGGGTCTTAAATTCTTTGAGAGGGGCTATAAAGGACATTTAGATCTCACATCTAGATGACTGGCAAGAAATGCCACTAGACAAAGACTTGAGATGCTTCACAAGGATGAATCTGCCTGAGTACAGTCTGAGAACACTGTCCCAGTTTTGGAGCAGTTTTCAGCATTAGGTAATACTGGATGCCAACCTCCGATCCACAGCAATAAAAGGGGAAGCTCACCTGAGATTTCTTTTTGTGAATATGAATATCTCCTCCATCAGAGCGTGTGCACACAGCACAGGTCACCACATAATCCAGCTGGAACAGAGTACCAGACACAGAAATCAAGGTTTAGAGTTGGGACAACAAAACATTTGTGTGCATGAAGCAGAACACATTCTGTCTCCTTTTTTTCAGCTGTCTGTCTAATAAGTAAGACATTTTGGTGTAGCCATTTTCTTTACTCTCCTTAGTATACTGAACCTCCTACGATTTTCAAGCCTGTGTTTATTCATTAATTCAGTGACACTGAAATCTCTTGCACAGCTGCTTGCTAAGGTGCACAACCAATGGGTAAGGAAAGCCCTGACAATATTATTTAACACAAGCTACTTTCAGCTGGGGGAATAAGCAGCACACATACACACACCTAAGCACACTTTAGGACAGAAATGGAAAATATTTCCTCCCTTTGAACAGGGAAAAAGAGACATACTAATGAACACCAGTGATATGTTAGAGAGATCAGAAAACACTAGCACAGCCACCCAATCAACCTGAAAAAACTTATAAGGAGCAAGTTCAATAGCCCTGGACAGCAATGCCCAGCTGTAACATGTCTGACCATGGCAAATGCATCCTGGCTTTATTGAGCATCAAATAAAGGCAAAAACTGCCCTCTGCAGAGAAGTTCTGCAAACAGACTTCTGGGAGGAAGGAGAGAGAATGAAAACAATTTATTTTCCAGGATGTGTGCATGAGCCAACCGTTTCCCATTCTGAGATCATAATCAGCAAAACTTTTAAGGGACCTCAAATGACTACAGTAATATTCAGCTTTCCTAAGCGTCAATGTAACACACACAATAACCAAACAACGTATGAATTAATTAAAGAAACAATTTGTGCTTGGCTTCATGTTCTACCACCAAAAGTTATATTAAAGTTTTGTTTTCAAGAGCAGTAACCCCCAGGGTTACACGACACTGCATTTACACTTAGCAGTCCCCTCTCTCAGCTGCGTCAGTATTGCGAATTCCAACAGAAATGTTGCTTGCCTAACAGTCTCATTCACTCTCAAAAAATATTACACTGGATGAAGCCTTCCTTTTGCAAAACTTTGTCACAGAGAATAAAACTCAGCCCAGCTACGCTGCATAGAGTTAAAGCTTTTTGAAGAAAGCTATTAGGACTCTGTTGGAAAACAATAAACATCTCAGTTTATGTTAATTTAGATTCTGAAAGGCAAAATTGCATAAATAGCTTGTGAAAATTAGATAAGCATCACTGTTACCTTCTGCAGGATGAGGTTCAAGTAGACACTCTCCTCCCAGTCAATGTCAGGGTCTCCCAGGCCAGGAAGCTTCTTAGAATCTCTCCGGTAAACTTCAACTTCAACCTGCTAAGAAAATCCCACATCTCTTTGAAAGATAAATCTTAGGGGTACCTATTTGCAAACATAAAACAGATATGAGAAGCTCCACATCAGAGAGTTTCCTAGTTTTCTGTCAGGATCAGATTCTGCTGACTATGCAAGGCTTTGTGTGGAAATTAACTGGGGAAACATGGGATGTGTAGGGAAGAAAGGCAGGTCTGTGCAGGAGAATCTCAGTTTTGGACAGGAGCTTCATTTATTCCTTTAATAGGTATGTTTTAGCAAAAATGAAATTAATAAAAGCAGGGATACACACACATATGTATTTCTCTTAACATAATCCTTCGGAATCAAGCATGTCACTACACTAATGCTCAGCATGGTCCAGCCTGTAGCTATTGCTTGTTTTCCATTGGGATGGGAATCTTTAGGAAGACAAAGTCCAATAATTAATTGCAGAATACACCAAGTTGGAAGAGTCCCACAAAGATCATTGATGGTCCCTGTACAGGACCATCCCCAAGAGTTGCATCATGTGCCCCTCATGGATGGTCCTGCACACTCCAGATTGGATATTTCGGAAACCCCTTTGTACTGGGTTTGTGTGGCCAGGTTTTGCTAGCGGGGGAGCTACAGGGGTGGCTCCTGTGAGCAGCTGCCAGAAGCCTCCCGTGTCCAGCAGAGCCAAGAGCAGGCAGCTCCAGGATGGATGCGCCACTGGCCAAGGCTGAGCCTGTCAGTGACAGCGGCAGCACCTCAAGAATAACAGGTTTTAGAAGGGGCAGGTGGGTGCCTGAGAGAGGCTGTGACCCTGTAGAGAATCCACAATGGATCAGGTTCCTGGCAGTATCCGTAGAGAGAAGAGCCCAGGCTGGAGCAGGTTTGCTGGCAGAACTTGTGACCCTGTGGGGGACCCACACTGCTCCTGAAGGACTGACCCTGTGGAAGGGACCCGTGATGGAACAGCTTGTTCCTCAAGGACTGACCCCATGGGAGGAACCCATGTGGGAGCAGCTCCTGAAGGACTGACCCCATGGGAGGGACCCACACTGGAGCAACTCCTGAAGGACTCTCCTATGGGAGGGATCCCACTCTAGATCAGGGGAAGAGTGTGATCAGCCCTCACACTAAGGACAAAGAAGTGGAGGCAATGTGTGAGGAACATACCGTAACTGCCATTCCCCATGACCCTGTGTCGCTGGAGGGGTGAAGAGGTAAGAGAACATCAGGAAAGAAGGGCAGGAAGAAGGGAGGGCTAGGGAGAAGGTGTTTTTAAGATTTGGTTTTATTTTTCATTGGTAATAAATTAAACTAAACTCCCTACGTTGAGTCTCTTTTGCCCCTGACAGTAACCAGTGAGGGATCTCTCCCTGCCTTTATCCCAACCCAAGAGCCTTTCATTGTATTTTCTCTGCCCTGCCCAGTGATGGAGCGGTGTTGGTGGGCACCTGCCACCATCAACATCCCACACCTTCTTCTAAAGGCTTCACACTGGAACTACTGATTGGATGCAACTATATGCAAGATTTTCAGCTGTACTCAAAACCAAGCAAAGGAAAAATCCCAAATAATCTCAAAATGCAGAAACAACTATATCAATCCAAACAAACTGAAGCAGCTGAGACAAATATAAAACTTACCTTGATTTAACACAGAAAGGTGAATGTAGTTTGACACTTCCAAACCAAATCTGAATAAAAATAAATAAAGCTAGAATTCCAAAATATAGTGATAAACAGTGAAAAAGTAAAATTTCAGGATTGCCACTATCATCAGATACCACGAAAGTTGAACACGCTGCTCTTAACCACTAATTTTTAAACTTAGAAATATTTTTTTAAAGGTCTATAGACTCATCATTCTTCTTTTAGTTTGTTCTTATTTCTTCTAAGGCTCCCATCCATGATTTTTCTATTGGCAATATAATTACACAAACTAATGACAGTTACAGCAAAAACCTCAAGATGCAAGCAGCTGAGGGAAACAATCTAATTTAAATTCATCTCCAAACAAGTGAAGGTAATATTTGCAGTTTTGTGCCTAAAAGCACAGAAGCATGACATGAACAAAATTCCAGAAATATTCTGTGAAACAACAGCCATCCCGTCTCTGAAAAACAGATGCAGTGAGAAAACAGGGTGAAGGATGGACTGAGTAATGGCAGGGTAAAACTCCAGCTCAAAGTAACCCCAGGGAAAGCAAAACCAAGTGCACAGCAGACACCTTTTCCATCTCTCCTGCCTCTGTATCCATGGAACCTTTATTTTAATCCAAGTAGTAGTTAATCACCTGTCACAGTTTGACCCTGGCCAAATGCCAGGCACCCATGACAGCTGCTCACTTGCTCTCCCGTGCCATAGCTGGGCAGAGGGGAGAAAAAAATTTAACAAAGCAGTCATGAGTTGAGATAAGAACCAGGAGAAAACACTCCATGGGCAAAACAGGCTCAACTTAGAGGTACAAAGTGAATTTATTACTAACAGAGACAGAGAAGGATAATGAGAAGTAAATTAAGCCCCCAGAAAACACCTTTTCTTCCCCCCACCCTTCCCTCCTTCCCACCGACAGTGCAGGGAACAGGCGTGGGGGTTTGGTCAGTTCATCACCAGGATCTTCTCCCACTGCTCAGGGAGAGAAGTCCTTCCCCTGCTGTGCCATGGGGTCCCTCCCACAGGACAGTTCTCGTGAGCTTCTCCAGCGTGGGTCCAACTCAGGAGCAGCAGCTCTCCCCAACCTGCTGCACTGTGAGTCCCTCCCATGGCAGACAGTCCTCCCCAACCTGCTGCGGTTGGGTCACTGTTCCAGGGGTGCAGTGCTTCCAGGACAGGCTGCTCCAGCCTGGGAGCAGGGCCCCTCTCTCCATGGGGCTCCCACAGGATCACAGCCCCTCCAGGCACCCACCCGCTCCTGTGGGCACCTCCCCACGGGCTGGGGTGGATCTCTGGACCCCGTGGACCCCATGGGCTGCAGGGCACAGCTGCTTCACCATGGCCATCACCACAGCCTGCAGAGGAATCCTGGCTCTGGCACCTGGAGCACCTCCTCCCCCTCCTGCAGTGACCTTGGTGTCTCCATGTTGTTTCCCTGACACGTTCTCACCTCCTCCTCTTCTCTGGCTAGGAACAACTGCGTGTGCATCTTGTTTTGATTTCTTCTTCATTCTGTTATCACAGAGGCATTACCATTATTCCTAACTGGCCCAGGCTTGGCCAGTGGCATGTCCATCTTCAGAGCTATCAGGGATTGGCTCTGCTGGACATGGTGGAAGCTTCTAGAAGCTTCTCACAGAAGCCACCTCTGTGGCCCCCCTGCTACCAAAAACCAGGCCAGGCAAAACCAACACATCATCTCATAACATTGAAGTTTAAACTTCCCTCTGCAGAAGCCAGCAATTAATTCTTTCTGCTGGTGGAATTCATTCAGACATAAACTACTTCTCCCCAGCAATTACAAAGCCAGTGCTCAACAACTCTTTCACGGAATGCCTCCCAAGTTTGTCACAGACACTGACAGGAAAAGCACCTTTATTCATCATTTTTTTAACTAGTTCACTAATTCAGGGTAGGATTACATCGTGTACAACCAAGGGCAGGGGACAGTGGATCTCAGTGAATCCCAGATCTCCACAGACTGGAGAACATGCTGAATTTCAGACACCTAAGTCCTCCCAGGAAAACAAATCTGTCTCAGCCAGGCATGCAGGAGACACTGGGTCTTTTTGCAGTCCTGCTGCTGACTCGCTTGGCCAGGCCTCCCCTTTGTGCTTGTTTACCTGGCTCTAGATCAGATGGGCCCTCCTGCAAGAGTGAAATGTTATTAATAGAAACAGCTATGTAAATACCAAGTATTTATTGTCCGTGAAATCCAAAAGCCAAGCTAGATATTTGCTTAGTCAAGTCAAGACAGTGACCCTTCCGGAGTTGAAAGCCATGAGGCCACCTTTGTATCAAGCGCTCTCAGGGTTCCTGAGCTACAGCTGTACAGGAGAAGGGCCTCAGCTGGGCTGACCTCCCACATGCCATGGACTTTTTACTCCGTTAATTCCTCACAAAACCCAGTTAAACCACTTTTGACTAGACAGTGCCTGGGAAAATACCTTGTTTTGAGAACACATTCAAATGACTATTCATCCTCTTGGCTCCAAGTGGGCAATTTCATTTAATTCAGCTGCTTTCCTTTTGCCAGCCTCTGGATCTTGTCATGCCAATTTATATATTTGCATATATATAAAGAAGATCTTGAATACTCAGTTTTGAATTGTTTGGTTTTGTGCTTGGGTTTTTGTGCGGTTTTTTGTCACATGTTAATCTTGGCTAATCTTTCACATAAACTAGACAAAATACTTTTAGGAGACCTCTGTGCCTCTCATCAAGTACCTCGTCAGAACTTGTGCCCCTTTGCCGCCCACTTGCTGTAACATAATGCAGGTCTGAAGTTATCCACTTTCAGAGAGCTGGAACATTTTTATCGTAAAACATGGAAAAATCCATTTAAGACCCCAGTCTAGGTTTAAAGTCTTTGTGATAAACAGAGTTTACAAGAAGCCCTATTTTGCTGGCAGTCAGAAGCCAGCCAAAAAAGCAGGTCCTAGTTTTCTTTTAAATAGTAGTCTAATGGAATTACAAGTCTATTTATAAGTAGAACCATTTTCCAGGTTTTTTTCAGACCACATTCACTAAAAAAGAATAAAGGGCAGAGGGCTGAACATGAAAAAGGAGAGGAAGAATACACACGGAACAAGATTTAAGACTTTTTCCACAAACACAAGTTCAACAAGAAAATACTTCTACTGTCTCCAGAGCCAGCTGCAATACAAAGACTGAAATTTGACTACTGGGATCTTGCATTGACACGTTTGCTTCAAAACATCAGGAAAAACCCGCAAAAGTAAAAAGCTTCTTTCAAAAACGGGTCCATCTGCTACGAAAGCAGAGTAATGCCCAAGCATGTGCTCAGGTTTGAAAAGCCCTATCACACAGCATGTCCAGCTCTTGTGGCTTTCAACACTGGAAGCATCTTTCTCACATTTACCCAGGTACTTCCTTTAATCACTCTTTCCTGTAGCAGAAAGGTGTTGTTTTAAAATGATGTCTTAAATACAAACCAAATTAAATAGTCGTTCTAAATTCACTGACCAAAGGAACCAAAGTCCTTCTCTTACATGCTTCAGATCCACTCCCAAGCAGCCCTAGTTTCTTCTGCTCTGTTCTTGTGCATTATCCATCAGCCACTTGTTTTACATCCTCACACTTCAAAACCTTTTTTCAGTACTGAGTACTTTAAATGGTGTAACCTCGGTGGACATTAACAGAGCTAACTGGTATTACCACTGCAGAGCATATCTCCACTTCCAGACAATACTTCTCTTGTAGTTCCACAGACACTTACTTAAGCACCTCATCACACAGCTGGGATTTCTGGGTGCTATCCTATCCCCTCACTCCAGCAACTCAACTCACAGCAGCAGGAAACCTTTGGGTACCTATGGATTGGCACAGCACGAGCCTGGCACAAGTCAGCAGCTGGAGCTGTTTGGCTTTCCCGCTCCATCTAAGCAGCTTTCCATGGAGCAGCACCACCACCACAGTGTGAAGCTGTTCCAGAGTTTGCTGGCACAGACTCGCATCCCATCCACGCCCTCTGAGCAGCAGTATTGGTTCTCCAGGGTTCAGGGCATCAGAAAAGCCTCCCTCGTGCAGGTGGATATTCAGTTGCTTCCATACCACTCTCCTATATAATTAATACAGATCACACTGCACATAGCACAAGCTATTTAGCTATAAATTTGAACTTACAATATTACATTTTTACCAGTATAAACATTTAAGTTTTTTTTTTCCTCTTAGGGGAAAGAAAGATGTCTTAAAAGAAAAAAAACAAAGAAAATATGCAAGGTACAACAAAGAAGTGGTGCTAAATGCTAAACACCAGCCATCAAACCAAGGAGGACAAAAAAAAATTGTGTTTACATTAACACTGCAGTTATAGTTAACTTCTAATTACATATTCCTAAGTGGAGCAGAACATTAAACCCCTTTTCTTTCCATATCCTTTGAACACACACATTTCAAGTAACTTGAACCATTTCATACAGCACCAGAAGTATTACTGTAGTAAGGTGGTTTATGGATGTGAAGCAGAGAGAATTTGTGACTAAAGCAGCTTTTTATTCAAACCACCTCGTTAGACTGCAAGAACAAACTTTGGGGCGTAAGTAGTCATCTTTGGCTCCTTCTGCCACAAAAAAGTATCTATTTTTCCCCAATGTACACAAAGAACATCAATTCTCACCCCAAACCTCAGCTCTCCAGTACCCTGATAATGAAGTATCTTCAACGGATTCTCAAAACTTGTGGATTTCTGCAGCATCTTCATGACTAATGCCACTAAGGCTATCACAGATACAATGTCTTTTGGAGGTAGCTCAAGCTATAAGAAGTTACTGGAATGCTTAGAAGAGTCCTAAAAAAGGGTTTGATAACCTCAGAGAGCAGAGTACCTCCATTGGAATGCAAATGAGAAAGGGTCTTCAGTTTCTTTACTTTCACCGTAGTTCCTGAGCGCTTCAAATCCCAGTAGGCCTGCTCCTAACAAAGTGAACTAAAGGAATAAAATACATATTCACACCCTGGTAACTTCCAAAATATCATTTTAGTTGAAGACATAGAGACCTTAAGGTTTGAAGCAGCCTCGCAAATGCTCCAAGCTAATTTAATACACTAGTAATGGGGAAAGGATGGGTTATATTGATTTCAGCACAGAAAAAAAAAGGAAAAAAAAATTGTAAGGCACATGACCCTGATTTAATGCAGAACACTCTTCCTAGGCTGCACATTTTATGGTGTTTTAACCAGCAGATGCCTGGCTTGAGATTAGCAGAAGGTAGATTCATTCTGAGCCAAAGCTACCCAGCACCAGACGAGGCTTGTGTGCAGTGATTCCTGATCATCTGGCTCTTGGGGAGAGGGTGCAGGCAATTAATTAAAAAAAGGAAACACTGCACATAAGAGTGCCTGAAACCATCAGCAATGCAGGTCTGTGTGACAAACACTGCAATCTTTGCAATGTCTCTCTCTGGCTGTAGCACCTCCTTCAGCTTCAGCAAAGCTGGCTGTTCAGAGACTGACCTGCCAAAAGTCACCAAAACATGTCCAAACCTTCCCTGCAGCATGGAGCTTTCTTAGCAAAACCCCCCACCTCCAGACATGGAGACACAGGTCACTCCTGGCTTCCCTCTCTCTACAGGTCAACAGCATGATGCCATTCAGGAAAAAAAAAGACTATCTCAGGAGCTGCCTGGACCCTCCGGCACAGGAAAAGGGCATTTTCTCAGACCAAGAAACCACTGCAAATGGCAAGGGAGCCACTGGTCTAATATCCCAGGAGCTGTGGGAACACGCTGGGAAGCTCCAGGTGCGCAGAGCCACGTTTGGAGCAGGGCTGGGCTGCCCAGCAGCGCGGGAGAACTCGACAGGACATGGCTGGGCTGGCCAGGCTGGCAATGAAAACCCATCTGCTCACACATCTGCTCACCAGCCACATCCCTGTGTCTGCTCAATGGAAGGAAATCAAAGCAGCCTGCTGTTTTCTGGAGCAGAGAAGCCCTGCGGGAAGGGTGTGCTCCCAGTCTTGTCAAGCAGGGAAGCTGCTGCTGCAAGCCTCCACCAGAATGTTCATATCCAAGATAATATTTATAAGGGGACAACTGTATTCAACAATGCAACAATGTCCTAAAGGGAAAAAGATTCTTTCAGATATCATATGGAGGAGCTTTCTTAGGATTATGGCTACTGAAATTTTCACCGGTGGTAACAGCAGAGGACAATGCAAAGAAACGCCCTCTGAAATAAAATTCCTATTCGCTTTTTCTGGATACTCTCAATTATTCAGAAGCTGCACCTGATCCTCCTGGAACACACTCTGGAGCCCACATAAAGGCAGCATAATGCCCAGTAGCTATGGCAACTCGACACCCACCGCAACTATAAAGCTGAAACAAAGCCCGCTGTAAACTGTGCAAGAAGCAAGTTCAGCTACAGACAAACCACCCATTTAAAAACATTTTCTTCAGTATCAATTACTTGAATTCTGTACCCACAACCACTTTGTATAACCAAATGATCACAAACTTTGGGAACTTTTTCTTGTGCTAGCCAACCACTCTTAGGGAGAAAGCCTCACAGAGTTGTGAAGGAGAGCAAAGCCAAGCTTTTTTCCTTGAACAAAACTCTGGATAAGATATGCTAAAATTCTGATCTTTCACACTTTATTATCCCACCCTGGTGCCTTCTATATACTGCTGGTACCCAGCCTGGGGCTCTCAGAGGGAGCTGGGTCCCTCACTGTCTCCACTGAACAGCTGCAGTAGCAGTCTCAGCAAAATCAACTCACATGTAGCCTTTATTCCTCTTGATACTCAGTCCTGCAAAGCTATTCCCACTACTCACATGGGTTTCAGTGCTGCTGTAATTCCTCTAATTCCTTACAACCCAATCTTTCTCCTGTCATTTATTGATCTGGTTGCAGGTAGTGGCTTAATGGCCTAAGACTGCCCTGGAGTTAACAATTGAGTTTACCGTGGAATGAGAAGCGCTCTGATTTGTTAAGTCCAGCCCCTGAAATTCAAGGTTAATTAAACTGCTCATTATCCCAACTCTTTTAGAGAAGATGAGGTATCACTGCAAACATTCCCCAACTTTGATGTGTCGGTAGGCTCTCCTCCCACCCAAGAGTGCTTTTGGGAGAAGAACAGACACTGCTCTATGACTAGGCCTGAACTGAATGGTGAAGTTCAAAAGTCAGACCTCGCTTAGCTCTAATGAGAACAACGGTAAAAGGCAATTTACACCACCAGTTGGCAGCTAGAAACAGCAGCTTTCTCCATCTCCAAAGACAGAAAACTCTCTTGTAACTGTTGCCCCTCATCACTCTACAATAAAAAACAGTTTGCCCTCCTCATTTGAAGGCACACACCACATACAAGTTTTTTAGATCCTGCACTGCCTTGAGACTGTGTTTTGTGACTGAATTCTCACTTTATTCTCATTGTTACATAAGTTTGTATCTCAATATTAAAAAAATCACCTTAAGATTAATTATAGCTCTTGCAAAAGGACTTAATCACAAGGACTACCTACCAAATGTTTTCTTCTTTTCAAGAAGCACAAGACATTTCTTCTGATTGGGAAGTCACAGGCACACAAAACAAAAGATTTAACAAGCCTACACGTCTGCTCTCAGGATCTGCACATTATACATGAAAAATGTTCTGAAGTGATAAGAACAAGTAAATTATAAGACTGAGAAATGCTAAGGACCCACAGAGTTAAAAGCTGACTACAACCAACCGTAAGTGAAATTATTCACGTGAAAAGGACCTCAAAAATCCAGTTCTGCCTTTGTAACTCCAGAAACAGCAGAAAAGTTATAAAAGATGAAAAATAAGAAAAATGCAAGTTGTTGAAATTACTGGAACAGTCTGAATGCTTGAAGATGCTCATTAAACAGATGAGGGGAAAGCAAAAATGTGCAAACCGTAAGTCACACAGGTGTGGAAACTGTTTATGCCCAGCCTGGCTGTGGCACCAGGACAGTGTTAACAGTGGCTAAGACAAGGCTGGGAGCTCACATATGCAGAGCAGTATCAGCAAGGCAGTAATGACTGCTTTTGGGATCCTGACAAAGTCATCTTTGCTGCTGCCTCACGCATGTACTCTGTGAATCCCTCCAACTTTCGTTCCCCAATTCAAATGCTCCATCGATCTGCTAAATCAGCTTTCCGAGATACACGTGTGACTATTTAAGCATTATCAAACGTGGTCCCAGACCATAGAGTAACCCGTATTTTCAGGTGTAAAAAGTCACTCATTGTTACCTTATTCCTCTATTGTTATTTTCCACCCTTTCTGAAGCTCCTGGAGAAGCACAAGTACCTGAAGCAACACACAGTGTGCCTTCTGCAGTATCCACTCAGCAGGATTCAGGAAGGTACATTATATCCATAGCAGCAGACACAGCCATGGGAGAAAGAACATTACAGAATGGTAGCAAATCAGTGTGTTTCAAACACAGTGTCGAATACAGAAATGCATAAACTGGGTTCCTGAGCAGAAAACAGGGTGGGGGGAAAACCCTGGTGCAGACATTAGACATTTAAGTTCTAATTACCAATGTTACTACAAACATGATTACAATATTCCAGAGCTCCAATTCAATTGCATATTAATTCCAACACTGAATCCAGACATTCCCATACATCTAATGAGCAAACTGACCAGCCTGTAACTCACGGATCAAATCCACTAAGTGCTCTGCTGAACCAGTGGCCTGATGAGGCTTTCGGGGAGCTCCAAGCAGACACTTCTAGCTTTTCCTGGATGCAAGCCCAGCCTAGAAGTGCTCTTCTGTCCCTCCATTCCCCAGTGATTCATACAGATACGATGCATTTTTGAAATTATTTGGCGTAATTCATCACATGGGGAAACTAGGTCCGGGCTTCTTCACTTCCCAGTGAAGTTGCTCTCTGTAGCAGAGAACAGAGCACCTTCTTGGCCAGACAGCTCAGGGCTGCCACATTTCAGTGCCATTCATATCAAAATCACATCTCATTCTGGCTTTCTTAAGAAGAGTTCTTCTGACACTGGAAGCAATAAAAAGCAATTCATTAAAAATGTCCCTACAGCCCGCATCCCTTCCTGAGTCTGGCGTTTTCCGACTGTGATACTGTGAAGGTATCTCTGCTGTACTTTTGCTTTGCCTCAGACAGGAATTTACTCTGGAAATAGAGCAGAAGATGAGAGCATCACCACCCAGACTGCTGTTAGCCTGCCACGTGTGTCACAAGCACAGTGCAGGTCACAGACAGCCCGGATCATTCTGTGGGCTAAAGACATGTTCCTGTCATACTCATCATAGTATTTTCTTCCCTTGGCTTTTTTCCAAGCAGTCTGCCACAGCACACAGAGGAAATGGAGATGGTCTTGATGATCTTAAAGGTCTCTTCCAACCCTGATGATTTTATAAGTGCATCAGGAGCAGAGGCTCTCGGGTAGCAGCTTCTTTATGCTAACACATTGAGACAATCAAACATCAGCAAAGTAGCACGAAAAAGCACAGGGATTTCTGGCAAGGGGAACTCCAAAAGAAAGGTCAAACCTCTGCTCTGATGATGTTGAGCTCCTTCCAAAAAAACCAGAACATTAATCTGGTAATGCCAGGGTTCCTTTTTCATGTTTCAAAATGAAAGTGTTGTGTGGATGCTGAACTCTGCAAGAGCCACTGTTCCTGCTCACTGCAACACCTCTACAAGTTCAGCACAACAGAAGGGCTGAGGCACAACAGCTGACTCTGCACCAACTTGCACGTGTTGCAATCATTGCGTGTTCCCACATACTACCCATTAATGAGGAGAGAATTTATTCAGCAAAAAAGATGCAATTTCTGGCCATTTGTTTCTCTTCAACATTCGGATGGTGGCATGGGACTGCCACGAATTATAGCACAGAGCTCTTCTGGAGACATCCTGTTTGCTTACAGTGCTGGAAAAGAACCCAGCACGGCAGCAGAGCCAGCAATGAAAGATTCTGAAAACTTGTATTTTTACTACATGCTAAGTTCAGGTTGTTGAATCTTCCAGGCAGCCACACGGCGACAGTGAATTACGGATTCAGTTAGGAAAATCCTGTGATTTTCAGTGTGAGTCGTGCCTGAAGTAATTTAGGTTTGGAAAGGCACTGGTCACACTACAAGCAGTATTTGTTGTGTCACAGGTCGAGATGCACATGAACCATGGCTCCTATTCAATTCTGTCTCTGAAGCTCCAGTCACAACATCAGTAGCTTAAGCTTTTTGAAGACTAAATAGTTCAAATTACTATCCTGTGCATTTGCAGCAACTCTACACCTCCACATTCATAGGATGCTGAAGAAAATAGGAACTACTCCAAAATCCAGGCAAGCTCAGAGCATATGCCTGGGGTGTCTTACATTTATCTTTTTTTATTGCTTTGCCCTATAAATATAGCACCTTTTGAGGTGACAAGGCTTGACGAAAGGCAGAATACAACCCAGCCCTGCTGGTCTATCACGGAAGTTTTATCTCTGTTTCCCAGCTGTCTGTGTAACGCTATATACTTGCATCTTCTGGATTGCCAGGAGAAAGTAAAGCTGCTCTCTACAGAAAGATTAGAGATACTCAATTTTGACCTAACAGCATTTTAAAATCATTATCCCAAGTCCAACCATGTTAACCTTTCAAATCTGCAATGTCCAACACCCTTTGGAAGTGAGGATCAGGGCTTACATTTTCCAGTAGGTCACGTCAGCTGGCATGAGAGGCAGCAGCAAAGGGGTTTCTGAGTCTTGACTTAATAAACAGGGGGAAGTCAAAGGGATTCCACCTTACAAAACCCTGCTAAATTCCTTAACCTTGGGAAAAGCTACACTCCACAGTGCCTTGGACTGCACAGAACCTGACACAGGGGGTCCGTGGTTTTGCTTAAAGACACTGAGAGAAGAAGTATCTTCAAAACTTGGCAAGAAAACCTGCAGGAGTGGTACTGTGGCATGCCAAGGAAAGACAGAGTTAATGTACTTCTCTGGGATCCAAGAGTCTGTGTAGTGGATATAGCCCAGAATTCGAAATGGCACTTCTGCCCTGGCATTCACATATTAAGAGCTTATTTGCTGTTTCACCCATCTATGCTCAGTTTAGAAATTAGTGGGAAGGAAAAGAGAAGCAAATGGAAAGTTGCTTAGATCAGGCAGACTGCAAAGCAGATAATTTAAAAGGCCTTTTAAAATAAAATTTATGATGGTAGGGAAGTTTACGATCAGCACCCAGTGACATACCAAATGGAATGATTTATTACTTCAAGCTGTTGTGTCTGAGCTGCGTCCAAAGCCCTTCTCATTCAGTCTTAAAAGTGAGCAGAACCTCTAATCTCAATCCTATCAGGTTTTTTTTTCATATCCTCTGTTACACTTCAACTTAAAATCAAATGTTATTGCCAACATTCTTCAGCTCCAGTAAGCACAGGAAAACCCAAACTCACAAGCAGGAATTGCTTTTAATCATGCAGGACAGGCATCAGAACCTGGAAACCGCTGGATAAATTGATGATTGTTTCCCGCTGACACAGACCATCACACCAGGGCATGGAAATGACACAAACAAACACCACCATTGTCAGCATTCAGACAAACAGCCTCTCCCCACTCAACCCCTTTTGTCATTGTCATCAGTCCAATGATTACTGTGCTCAAAGCTGCACAGATCTTATTTTCATGAACAAAATATAATGTTCTGAGCTGACATGGACAACGAGTTACCTCTGGCAGTGTTCTTTAGCCAAAACCTGCAGTGGCCAGCTAAGCACAGAGCACATATATAGTAGTGTTTGTGGAAGAACTACAATGAACTTGCTTCACTGTACACACAGACTACGAAGTCACCCTCAAAGAATCATCACCAGACCACTTGGCTCAGCCCAGGCACAAAGCAGGAGCCAACAGCACATCTCCAGCTCTTGTCCTAAATGTCCCCAAACCACTCTGAACTCTTGCCTTCATTTGCCTTTTCAGTCTACCCCTGGAAATCTAAATGCGAGCACAGCTTGGTGGGTGGCAGCAAGGCTTGCACTTCTGTCCAGCTTCTACAGATATCAGTCTCTAGTTCTCTCCCCTTTAACAGTATGACTTTGGCATTTAGGCATCATCTTTCAAGAGAGAATGTCCAAAACTACAAAGTAAATTAAAAACCCATGCAGTCATAATACTAAGTGTAGGAATAGTTGTTTGGTGTTTCACTGCACTGGGCAGGCACAAAAATCAGATAAAACAGGAGGCGGAACTGCAAAGTAGTCAAGTGAAATCAAAGAGGAGGACAGCTGAACAGGTATCAATGAATCACCAACTATGAAGTTTCACAAAGCAATTGAAGTCACAGGAGACTTCAGAGTCACAGGAAAGGTTCAATTCTCAAAGGCCGAGCACAATACAGACAGTGAAGGGAGAGCTACAAAATGCTGTGTGTGCTAGCCCAGCTGTTACCACACACGATTCACTTATGCTGATTCTGTAGTAACCACCACTTATGAAACCTCCTCAAATAAAAATTATTTATGGTGCTTTTAGAAGGCTTAAATAATGCTCTGAGAGCAAATACAAGGGTTTATGTCTCTGTCTTCTATCCACAAGAGGTTCAAATACTTTAAGCTAATGAATCAGTTTAAGAGATTGATCAGAGGTCTGTGAAGGATTTAAACAACTAGGCTGTCTCTGAGATTCACCTTCCTCGTTGAGAAGGACAAGAGGTTAAATACCCCATGCTATTATCCGGCTGAGCAAAACCACAATCCTATCTGATGTGAAAGAGGGATGCATTTATAGTCACTTAAACAACAACCAGGATGGAAGTTTCCCCCAGAAGGCTTAAAGTTCCAAATACACAACCTCAAGACTAAACCGTCTGATAGAGAAAACCATATTTTGCCATCTTCTCTTTAGTGGTTGTCATGATGGAAGTTGGAGGGCCAGGAAGAAGAGAGATGATAATTCTGTACATTTTCTGCATCTTCATCAAAAGTATGAGAAAACCTTCTGGAATCTTTTTCTCAAGGGAGCTGACAACTGTGGTTCTTTACATCACCACATCTAAACCCAGAAACCTCTTGAATAGCTGGTTACGAACACTTTCACATACACCACGCAAAAATACCTGTGATTCAACAACAGTATCAATTATTTACATGTGTCAGGAAATTAATCCCAGTCTCTTCTTCCTCCATTTATCTTCCTGCAGCCACCAATCTTAATTCCCAATAAAACCATCCTACCTCTTGCTTCTTTTCCCCACCTACGATGAAAACTGCCATGGAATGCTAAGAAGTTTCTCAGATCTCTAGTGGGGAAGCAAATACCTATGCAGCAGCACTAGGATACCTGACTATGTTTGCAAGGAATGGTAGTTCTTTAGGAGGGGCATATTGTCTTAAGTGTAGACTATGCGAATACAGCAGTTTCTCCACTGTTTGTCATTGCTGTATCCCAGCTCCAGGAGGCTGCTACTGAGTACACCCAAAGATGTTCATTCCTGATACTCTGGTACCTCAGGCAGGTTTCTTCTAGAAATACCAGTGTGACCATCTTCCTTCTCCTTTTTTTCTCCCCTTCTACAGACTTACACTTTTAGTTTATGAAGTATCATCACTGAAAAACAAAACAAAAATCAGCTTCCCAGAACAGCAGGCAAGCTTTCTGATTTTCTCAAGTCGACGGCAGTGCACCTCATTTACACTACTGCTGATGTTACAGAATCACAGAATCATTAGGGTTAGGAGACACCCCTGGAGAACATCTAGTCCAACACCCCTGCCAAGGCAGGGAGATCACAACTTTAGCCATGGTAGTTCCTTACGGGTCAACTTTTTAAAACACCTTGTGGTGGGCAGAGCTGAAAATACCTTATCCTTGGTTTGTAGTTCTTCGGATGTGCCAGGTAATCCACAACACCAAATCCCATGCTACCTTAAGCTTCCCAAGTTAAAATACATCATTACTCACCTTTTTACCCTCTGTACTCTCCCCACTGACGTAGGACAGTTTCCGACGGACGTAGAAGAGCATATCATCCTGGCGGGGAGCCCATTTCTCCATGAAATATGTCGAAAACATCCAAGTCCAGAACACAATACGGTCATCTTTGAAACACCCTAAGAGGCATAAAAGAAAGGAGAGGTAAGAGTTGTGAATGAGGAGGTCACCTTTGCTTGTGCTTAACATCAGAACTGTAGCTCTAAGTTCTTCTACAGTGCACAGCCCAGCTGCCACTTTGCCCAAGCCCACAGCCCATCTTGGGCCACTGTCACGCACATCCTGGCCACCAATGTGCCCCTGTGCCCCACAAGCACAGGGCAGGGCCCGGGAGCAGACCCTGGCTCTGCCTGTGCCATGAAGAAGGGCTAGGCCAGCACACTGTGGGAGAACACATCAAAGGCACACTCAAGCACTTTCAAAGACATGTGGTGACAGCACATGCTCCAGTTAATGACCTGAAGGCATGAGGTGCCAACAGGCTTCTCATGGGCTCTCGGGGATTACAGCCAATCCCTCAGGAACTAACAGCTAATGCCTTCCCTAAACCGACACACAGCAATAAGAATGTACTTGTGCAAGGGTGACTGTAATTCACCCTCTGTCTGACAAAGGAACAAAATGCAACTCAAGGAAATGATGAGTTCAGAAGCCTTGAATCCCAATTACACAATAAAAAGCAGAAGAAGGGGAAAAATGGGAAGAAGAAGATGCCACAAAGCCTCATTCACGAGGCAAATGACATCAGCATCAGCAACAGCACTGCAGTTGGCCTCTCCCCAAGAAAAGGAGGCACAGTAGAGGTGACATCACATTTTGTGAAACTCTTCAAAGCACTGGGCTGTAATAAAACAGTAAAGGGTACTGCACCTTTTGTATTGTTGAAGCTAAGGAGAGAAGGCAGTACTGTGTCTGGTGACAGGGAAGCTGATTACTCCTCCACAGAGTGATTGCATCCCCTCCCTGAGGCCCTACTGTGACATAACTGGCTATTACAGACTTGTTTTAAACATGCAAGGAGAGAAACATTAAAAACATACAAATAATGATATTGCTGACAAGCAGCAAAAACCTGAAACGGATAATGGGGATAATGATGGTTGTTATGTACAAGACAGCAAGGCAGGTGGAGGTGTATGTACACACGTGCAACTGTCAACCCCTCCTCCAGGACATCTACCCCTTATAGGACATCCTCAGCACATTTTCCTACTTCACTCTCTGTGCAGTATTTGCCAGACAAATCTTTCTTCCAATCTTTAATTACTGGGGATGAGCAGGAGATTAGACACTCAAAATTTTAGCAGACAGATGTGTGACTGCAAGAAAAATATTAAGTGTCTCCAAATTAAATAAAAGTAATATTGAAACCACAATGAAATTCCAGTGATGGACCATGCACAGAATACGCTTATCAACATCAAGCAGGACAGTACTTGAAAATATGTATATAGCTGATTTTAAAGAAACATGGAAAGGCTGAGGGAGAAAAGAAAAAGGCCGAGGTAGTTAGTTTCCAGCGCACGTTAATTCCAGGCCACACTGCAATTACTTTATTTGCCTGACTGCAGTGAAGTAGTTTCAATTACTTAAGGCAGCATAGAACAAAATGTGCAATCCTGAATAAAATCTGTACTAAATACTTGACTACTTAAGGATTACCCATTTTCTCCAGCGAACAAATGGAATCAAGCACTGAAGAGATCAGATACAGGATGCTGAGCATCTTCATCATAGGAATGTCTCCTTTGGGCACTGGTGAACAGGACTGTACAGCAATCAGTTACACCTGAGAGCATACCATGCAAGAGTGGATTCCAGTGTGTTCAGACTCACAAAGCCAGTCTGAAAAAGGGTAGGATTACCATTGGTCTGTATATTCACATAGAACATCAAGAAGAGAAAAAGAACTATTCAGATTTAAGGATAAACCTCGCTGACTCCAGGACAAATGGCTCTACACTACACACCGACACCATATGCAGGCTGGAAATTCAAAGCTGATTCCTAACCACTCGAGCCACGAAGTTCAGGAGCAGCCCCCTCAGTTGGAATAGCGAAGGCAAAAATCCCCACAGCTAATAAGGCAGAGCTCAACTTGGTTAAGAAAGTTCTTGTGGTACCAGCGACAGCCAAGGACACCATGACCCAGTCCTGCCTCTATATTTAGCAAAGAGCAGAAAACGGCACACATTCATCGTGACTCACTAATGGGCTCAAAGACACTTATTAAATTTCATGGCGTTTGAGTACCTGAATTCCCAGTCTTAATTAGATGGGGAGGGAGGAGGAAAGGGGGAAAGAGGATTGCCCTGAGTTCCTCTGAAGTTCTAAGAAAGACAAAGGAAAACCTAAAAAAGAATGTACATTCTGTAAGAACCATCTCTGAAGGCGCTCTAGTGTTCAGAAATACACTGCTTTGGTTTTGCTCCATGGCCAAGGAAACACAATAACTCTAGCCAAGCCACTCTTAGATCTATAATACAAAAATCAAGTTATCTAAACCCAGCTTTACAAAAAGGGGGTTATTAACCACATCTAGATTCTGACAGTACATGCAAAACTCTGAGAAGCTGTCCATGAGCTGCTGACACTATCAGGTGTGTTTCAGCCTATAAACCACAGGAGTTATTATGCTCATCTATTTATGGGTGCTTATAGCATATATATTTAGCATATATACAGCATATACATTGATGGGTGGTTATACCGGCAGGAGAACAGCAGAACTGGGTAGGATACCTGGATTTTGTGTGTGCTTTTACCCTTGATGGGGAAAGCAGGACAAACTGCATGGATTCAACCTTAGTGTGAACACAAAACCTGGGGACAAAAATGCTGCAGCACTGAACCTCCTTCAGCACTGCAGCACAATGCAGGGGATAACACCCTAGAAACCCTTCGAGCCATGCTGGATCACTGTCAATTCCAATCCCACCTGCGACTGAGGAGATGGAAAACTCTCCTCCACGCTTCAGGGATACTTGCAGGTTCTGCTGTAATTAAAGCCAGCCTGAGGATGCTGTGACTGTTGTGACTGCAGTGGCTAAAGGACTCATCTTGAAGCCAAAAAGAGCCAAACCACAGCAAAACAGATGCTTTTATTCAATTCTAGTAGAAGCAGAGAGAGCGTGCAACAGCACACAAGAAAATTTAGATTTAAAATCTATTATTAAATAGCATTAACTTGCAAAGGAGACAACAACGTTTTTATTTGTAACCAGAACTTCTTAAAATTGAGAGGGAGAAAACCTATTACAGTTTCAAGCCAGAAACTGTCAGATCAGTATGTGCACTCAGGAATGCCTTCAACTCTTAGATCCCCACATTACAGTAATTTTGGTCATTTACAGTATCTCACTGGAAGCCTTCCAGCTTTGCCAAGAAGAAACTTGAAACATCTATAGTTGAGAGCATGTAGCAAGTCAGCTTCCTGAAAATATTCCTCCCCTAGCAAATCCTGCTTCTAAAGGAATAAAATGGAATTAAGAGTTCAGACTGTAAATCTTAATAAACAAAAACTTGGTTATATAATTATGAGACCTCTGTCACAAACAAATCTCAATTACAACAATTACCGTAATTACTCATTTACATGTATTTGATCCTGATTAGAAGCAAAATTTATGCCAAGTGCTATGTAATAAATGTCTTTCTTCTTACCTATTAGATTTTCATACTGAGCATTCATTTTGGGGAACTGACTTCATATCCATGTAAGAAATTTTTTTTTTTATTAATGCTTTCCAAAAAATCAGTGGATAAAGAGAAGTGTCAGATTATTATTTTGCTTCAAAGGAATAGAAGAAAAGACTTCCCATTCAGCAGATAATCATTTTTTCAGCGTGTACCACTCAGAGCTTAGAGGAACAATTTCAGCTAGACAGGGTTTCTTCCTATGCTCACTCCTCACTGTGAAACATCATAAAACTCATTTCATCCAACACTGCCACAGAGCTAGTGTGATCATCTGTAAAATGAGCATCCTTAGATGTTTAGGGGTTAATTAAACACTAATGAAGATCTTTATAGCCCCAGCATGGTGAGGAAATGAGAGTTCTAAGCAATTCACACTGTACTTAATCTTTGTTTTGAGTTTAGCCAAGTATTCTGCAAGGACAATATGAGAAGTGCTTCACACAGATTAAAGCTACCTTTGATGTTATAAAGTTGTAATTATGACTGCATAAAATCAGAACGAAGGTTGTCTCTCTGGTGATAGCTGTGGCTAACCAGATCATCAGAAATCCAACGTTCAGGCTCCCCCCCATGACTACATACAGGGACACCAGGTAATCCCTTCAATTTGACCTTATAAAAACAGGACTCCAGCGAACTTCCAGAAGTTCACTGGCAACCAATAGTTGGAAAGCAGGTGACGCAGAGGGAATAAGTTTTATTGGTAAAACTTTGGCTAGAAAAGGAAGGCATCATGGTAACAGCAGAGACAGGGGCAAGACAGATGCCACAGCCACAACCCTCCTCCTTCACCCTAAAGCAGAGTTAACTATTCTACCCCACCAAGTGTGGCATGCACACATCTGTTAATGTAAGGTGGAGAAGACTCAGTATTCCAATTAGAAAAACTTGAGATCTCTAGCTTATATGTTTATCCAGAAAACAGCTGGAGATGAGCCAAGATATCCACGAAAGGGTGTGGAAGCTGACTGCAGGCAGGCAAGGATTGATTTCAAGGAAATCCATACCTGCCCTTTGGTCTCCCCAGCTGTGCAGTTACACACTCAGGAAGTTGTCTCATGGTGCCTGTGCCATCCCACCAACTTTGTGACTGGACCAACCAAACGGTCTGGAGTTTACTAAAATGGAAGAAGTTCTCCCCTTTCTCCTGGCTAAACTGAGGAAGCACTCAGCCTCCTTTCCTCCACTTGAGCCAGGGAAAATGAGCTGCTTCCCTCTTCCCTCTCCAGCTTCAGAGACTGAAGAAGCCCATGAAGGTGAGCAGAAAGCACCACTACAGAGAAGCAGACAATGAAAAATTCAAATGGTTTCTGATGCTGCTCCACCCAGAAGCAGAAAAAACCCCAAACTGACTGAAAAAGAAGAAACCCCTTCACCAAAAACAGGTATTGATGTCTTTTCTTCAGCCTTCCAGTGATTTTCAAAAGGCACACTACCTCCACCTCCCCCACCTCCTTCTCCCTGAGATAAGAAGCTCTGCCAGATCCCTCCAGCCTCCCAAAGCTCCACTGGACAGGAACAGAACACCTCCTTCCAGATCCAGGCCCCCCACCTGCCACCCCAGATGGGCCAGCGCTCCACCCCACCAGACAGGAATGACAGTGCCATATGATGCCACTGACAGCATTTCCAGCTCCCTTACGGCTCCTCCCAGCCCCTGGAGGAGCCCCCAGTGCGGGAAACCTCCCAGTGCTCTGGGAACAACTCCAGAAGAGCCACAGGAACCACCCAGGGTTGCTGGAACAGCCCCAGGTGCTGCTCTGCTGTTCCCTGCTTCCATTCCTCCTCAGCAGCCAGTTCACTCCTCCTGCCCCAGCCAGGGCCCAAGGTGCTGCCCAGAGCTGCCCCTTGGTCACACCCTGAACGCCAGGGATGCCTCAAAACGTGCTGTGCCATGTGCAGGGGCAGAACTGCCACCACTAGGACCAGATCTTCTCAAGACTCATTTGCACAGGTACCTCCCTTCAAAGCCAGGCTGGGCTTGGTCCCACCACTTGCTCATCCCTGCTGCTTCCCAAGAGGCACCTGGAGAAGCTTTGACCTGCCCTCAGCACATGTGCTGCCACCTCCCTTCCCCTGTGGTGACTGAAAAGACTTATCTGGCCAGACTTTGGGCTGACAATGCCTTGTATCAGTCACACAGCAAAGAGAAGGTAAACTGAGATCTGTTAAATTTCCAGACACAATAAATCTGGACCAAAGCAACAATAAAGAGGCTCTGCACAAGGCATTTCCTCCACCCACAGGGCTGTGTCATCCCGAAGGGGTGAATACCCCAGGAGGGGTCTGTACCTCAGAACAGCTCCCTTCATCTTCACCAGCCCCAATGACAATGTGCCAGGGAGCAAAGCTTTTGTGAAATGCTGCTCCCACACAGGCTTCCCATGCAAGTGCCAGCAGCAGTGCCATGGCGTCAGGCTCTGAGCACAGAACCCCGAGGTCACCAGCTGTACATGCCTCTTCTTTCACAGCCCTCTGCTTTCCCAGACCCCTGCAAAGGCTCCCAAGCACACACATCTCCCACCGGCACAGCCCCAAGGCCTTCCAAACCCATGGGTCACTTCCGACCCCGATCACCCAGGAAAGGGAAGCCCTACAGACATCAGATCCCCATAAGTGCCAGGAAACAGAGGCAGAACCACAGAACTCTGCTCAGCACCTCAGCACAGGGCACGGGGAAGGCTTGAGCTCCCCTTTACAAAACACAGAATCCACATGGAAAAACAAACCCGAAGTACCCAGCAGCCCAAACTGTCCATAATCTTGTCCTTCCCTGCCAGCCATGAGCCAAGGCAAGGACCTGGCAGGTGCCATCCTTCCTGTGGGTCAGACACAGGCAATGCCCACCTCCACCTTGGTGCCACAGGTGCAGAAAACAAAGCTCATGAGAGATTTGGTCAAGCAGCAATACTTTCCCCTTCCGTGCAGGGTACACGGAGTTTTACCACACAAGCTTCCCTACACTGCCGTCCCCAGCAAATCCTGTCTGGTGCTCAGATGTTGCCAGCTCTTGCTGTAAGCCCTTGGAAAAGCCCTTGGAAGTGACTGCAGCACCACGACCACCAGCCTGGCCACCCAAGGGTGACACGCGACTCCACTGCAGTCCCGCAGGAGAAGTGCCAAGGCACTGCTCGCTCACAGCTCAACAGCCACAAAACCTTCTTGTCTCCCATCCCCTTCCCAAAACAGCCACAGGAAGGATGCAGGAACACCAAAGTTCCTATCCCTGGCTGTCTTCCTGTACTCAAGCACTGCACCCGGGGGTTTGTGTAAATCTGCCCTGATTAATAAGAAGGTTGGCTGTAGAACTGAACTACCAAAATCAAATAACTGAAGACAAGAATAGCTGGTGCCAATCTAACATGTGCATGGATTTCCTAATAAATGTAATTATGCTATTTCTGTAACACCTTTTTGGGTTTTTCTACCTTCTCACTAGCTCCTGGCAAGTAAGAGGAAGAGTGCAGACACAGTCAGTGCACAGAGAGCAGAGCAAGGTTCCTCCACAAAGCTGCTCTCGTTTGACTCAAGACAGCAACACAGAGCAGACCTTTAGATTACTGATCTGTCAGTTATTTCTGTTTTATTAACAGCAGCTGCAATGATCTATCCAATAGAGACAAAGGACTGATCTCTTCCCAGACTTCTGCCAAAAAAACCCCCAAAAAACTTAGTACAAAAAAGTGGCAGTACATTTATTCCACCACCTGCTGATTCTGTATAAAAGTCCATATAGTCCAGGTACCTAATTACACATGACTCTTACCAGGTATAACTACCTACTTTCCCGACTTTTAGAGCACATTTTTCAAGAGGTTGTAATAATTATCCTATTTAAAAATTTATCACTCGAGAAGTAGTTCCTATATCTCATCCATCTGGTCCTGTCTTTTGAGTTACTTTGCCATTTCCACTTAAATCATGTTTTTACCGAACTTAACAAAGTTGGTTTTGCTATCCTGCAACAACCTCTGAAACCTCCAATATTTCCCTACCTTTTCCTGCAGCTCCTATTGTTTAAACCTCTCCTCCTCCTGACAGAAACTCTCTTTTCTGTGCATCTACACAGAATTAAAGCCAGACCACAGCTAGATTAATGAATGTAATACCAGGAAGGTCCAGGAAGGACCAGTCCTTCTAGGCACTGGTCATTACTGCTGTGCCTAAGAGCCCTGCCAGTCGATGTTACAAACACTTAATGCATGTATCATGCATTTAAGGACTTAATTTGGCCCCAATGGTACCGAAAGACTTTTGGAATGGGGAGAGGAGGGCTCAGGGTGATGCCTTTTTGCTGGTCCTAAAATCACAAGCCAGACAGAGGTGACAAAAAGGGGTTACCTTTATAGGGATCCTTAGGTGCACAACTCACCAGATGGAAAGCGCCTGAAGATGCACACCTAACATAATGCACATACAATATTTATATGCTTAGCAAATGAGCAAAACTGACTGTATTGGGTCCGAGGTAAAGCCCACAGCCCTGCCAGTGCTGTGCTTTGCATTAGCAGCTGGAAGGGTGCTGATAACAGAGCAGTGTTTTGGCTGCTGCTGAGCAGTGCTGTCCCCCTGACACTCCTTCCCCCATCAAAGAGACATAAGCGATGAGGTAATTCCCCCCTGGTTCTACCCTTTTCTGAATTTCATCCCCCCTTAGGTAGGAACTAAACTTTGTTTCTGGAGATACGTCTCCAACAGCTGGTTTCAACCTTGGCTTAGAGAGCCTAACCTTGGACCCCCAGCGCCTGGAGCCGCTGGGGAATTTATTTTGTCTGTCTAATAGAGTAGGTAAAATGCTAGCTACAAATACAATAATAGGCTACAGAGCTACAAATATATGTGTAAAGAATACACAGAATATATAAAAGCAAAAAAGGCAAAAATCAATTCAGCACCAAGAGTGAAGAGAATCCTCAGATACAACTACCAATTCTACAATTTGCAGGAAAGGTTAAGGAAAAGGAAGGGTTTTCAAAAAGAAAATACAGTACTTCGGGATAAAAAAAAGGTGTAAGAGATGGCTCTAGCTCACCTAGGAAAGGCCTTAAGGAAGAAAACAGCAGCCAAAAGAGGTTCTGGCCTTGCAAGCCTCCCCAGCAGGAGAATGCAAAGCAGAGGGCAACGCACAGAGAGTGGTGCTTAACAACTCAGCACCTGAAGGGTCTTTTTCAACATTTATTTTAGGGCCCAAAAGTTTAATTACTTTCTCAACAGCAAAGGGGAGTTGGATACGGGGGGCAGGGGGAGGAGGCACAACACTTCTGCACATCTAAATTATCAGAGAAAGAGAGTTTAATAGGAGAAGATAAAACAGTGACAGCAGAGTCAGACAGCTCTAACCATAGCACCTGCCCATTTTGAAGGAGCCCTGTCACATATTTAGACACTGAATTCAAAATAAGCATTCTCAAATGATCCAGATTGTACAGAAGGCATGAAAACTCAACTCAAAAAACCACCAGAAGAGGGTTGCCTGCCCCCATCACCCAATCTTTTGGTTTAAGTCACTTAGCAGCCCTGCCTGACTATTGCATCTGTCAGGATGAGGCAACACTGTCATCCTATCACAGAGACAGATCAGTTTAATAAATAAAAACCTTCCAAATATTTGTACTTTATAAGAAATGTGCTTTAAGCTATTCATTGTCCAAAATGCTCTCAGATGTGTAGATTTTGGGTCTAAAGCAGCATAAGCATAGATGAGCCCAAGAGCATCCACAGAAACACAGGAAAAACAGCAAGGACCTATTCAGACACAGATCATCAACATAAGTATCAAGTGTCTGCAACTACCACTTGGAGTGTTCTGACAGGGCACCAAAGAACTGCAGTTAAACCTCTTCCTAAACCATCTCCCTGCCAGCACCTTGATCTGACTTGTTTAATCAAACAGGGACACAAAGAGCTTATTTTTCTTGTCTCTTAGGAGCTGCTTGGGATTAACACCGGGATATTACTCTGCAGCACAATGGCTTGCATTGGGTTTAATGATCGAAGTTATCTATCCAGTAACTCCACAGAGTTACTAAAAGATCACCATAGAAATACCATACAGTAGCTAAATTCAGATAATCAAAAACCGCACAGTATGAAAATACAGAAGAAATATTTCAAATTCTTTCTGTATTACACCTCACAGTGAAGCACTACTACAGGGCATTCCTGATGAGGACATCCCTTGAAGAACACTTTTCTCTTAATTCCAAGGAATACAAAAGCGTCATGTAAGAACAATGAGCCAAGCCCAAACATTGTTTACCCCAGCACAGTGCCTTAAACAGCTGGCCCTGGAGATGGACAGGGAGGAGCAGAGGATGAAGCAGGAGTGCATTGCCTTTCTCCTCAGGACCCTGACAGCCCCCAGTGTTTCTGTGCCAGACCAGTGAACGTGGCAGCCCCTGCTGGATGTCCATTCTGGTCACCTGTTCATCGTCTCCTTGGACACACCGAGACTTTCACAACCTGCAATTGTTTGTTACCCTGCATCCCACAGCTTACACCATACATCAGGTGGTTTGGTTTGGGAGTCTGTTAGGGGCTTGGGGTTTTTTTCCTACCAATTTCCAACTTTAGGCAATAGTTTTATTCACAGGAAAGCACAGTGAGCAACTACTGCCTACACACTGCATTCACACCACCTACTTCTCAAGTATCTTGTGGCACACAGGACCTGAAGCATCCCTTTTCCAGGCTGACAAGTCCTACCCTACCAGATAACTATCCCCTCTACAAAAGCCATCCCCATATCACCTCTACTGCCCTTCTCCGAACCTTTTTAAGTCACAATATTAAAGATGAGCACATGCCATGGAAACTTTCTGTGGCAAAACACCGATTTCAATCCCTTCCCTCACAGATTCTAATACCTGACATCCCCTTCTGACTGCAGAAGGAACAATTACAGCTCTCAAACTAGGCAATACCAACTTGCTCGGTGAAGATGATGTTTGCTGATCAGCACAACCCAGTGGCAGCTTCTAACCCAACAAGTTTTGGGGCACAAAGATGCCTTTCCACACAATTACTTCTCTTCCCCTGCTCTTCACATCTCGTCGCAGAACTCTAGCACAACCAAAAGGAAGAACCCTTAGGCAAACGCAGAACAACAGTCCAGATTTCAAATGTGCTGTGCACAAGTCAACTCATTACTAGGAGAGGGTACGTTAGAGCTTCTCAAACACAAACAGGTGTGAAACTGCACAGCTTTGCATTGAGAAAAATCCATCCCAGGGCTCTTCACTTTGAATGCATCTTTATCAACAATACCTGACACAGGAAAACTCACTATCTAATATGCTTTAATTTTCCAAGATTAAATTTATAGAAGCCCTCTGCATCGGAAATGGAAACAATTCCACCCCCTGAGAAATACCCTTGACACTGAGGAGCAGTCAACCAACATGGCATGTTTTTCAGTTGTCTCCCTTGCTCCTAAGATCTTGTACAGCTGTTTCTGAATCCAAACAATTCTTTTCTGCTGTTTTCTGTTTTATTGAATTTCACCCAAGAGAGAAGGGATTCACAGCAGTAAACCTGAGTGTTGCTTTAGGCACATCTGCAATGCACAATGAAAGGAGAAAAATACACCACACACAGAGGTTCTGTTAAGGACCAAATTGCTTTTTCTAGGGCAAACTGAGCACCTCCTTATATAGAAAACAGCTCAAGGCCAGTAGAACAACTCCCATGAAGGGCTGTCACCTCATGAGAGAAGGGACACCACAGTTCAACTACCAGAGCTAACGAGCATCCTCTCGCAGCTTTGGGGTTTTGTTTAAGTTTTTGGGGTTTTTCTCTTCCTATTTTCTTAGAAAACTAAGATTTTCTGCCCAGTACTCATCTCACCATTCTAGATACCAATAACATGTCTTATCTATACCCTCAACTGCTTTCTAAAGTACTTGTGGTCACTTTGGAAAACTTTGGCTTCTGGAACACTTTGATTTCCATTTTCTGAACCTCACATATCATCTGTCACTTTGATTACCTTTACCACATTCATTTTCCCTTTGTTTTCTCTCATGGAGACAAGCACAGAGTGACCCTGCTGAGGTCTGGCACAAGTACACATATTATTTAAGTTGAAGAAATGTGAAAACAACTCATGCCGAGGTTTACACAACAGCCATGCAGAGTTATCTATTACAGTACTGGAATGCACTTGATGCTGGCCACCAAAATGCAAGGGACACACAAGTCTTTGTGTAGTATTCTGAAAGTCCACTAAAACCAACAGAAAAAGGTATAGGACACTGGCCACAAAGTTTGGCTGGGGTTTCGGAGCTTCCTCAAATTTGGAGCCTTTGATTCCTCACATCCTGGAAAAAAACTATGTTACTTATTTGTTACTTAATTTCATGCTGGTGATAAAAACATTGAAGGAAAAGAAGTGCTCATTTGCACAAAAGTATCAAGAAGTCTCAGTGCTTGGACCCTGGGCATTGTAGTTTTCTCCTTTATTTTCCTTGAATGGTTTCTACATTACTCAGAAGTGGAAGGTGGGAGAGAGATTATTTTTTTCATCCACATTTTTTCAGTTCTCCATTTCCACAGAAGAAAATTGCTGCATAGCATAACTGATAAGAAGACAAACACAATCCCCTTAAGAAAAAAAAAATTGTAAAATGTATTCCTACAGTTCACACATCTTCCTGCAGGTCTTTCTTTACTATCACGTCAGATACTGTGGAAACCATCATTTTAGTTAACATTGAGTCAAAGCCCAGATAATTTTAAAGCATACACTACGGTGCACCATCTACAGATTTCTGCTTTGAAAAAGTGGAATTCAAATGGAACCCTAATAACATGAGAAATATTTTCCAACAAGAGTAACCCTAGATGACTAACTTAGAGAGAAAACAGCAGATATCACAGGTCAGCATGAAACACCAAATAAAGACAGCATTTTACAGGCACCTGACAGTTTATTTTTAATAGCTAATCCTAGCAATGGTCAACACAATGGAAAGGATATGGGTACCTGCTACTGAGCTGCAGTGCACAGAAATAATAAATCCATTTTCATCCAACAGCTGTCAGCTACTTTGCTGTACTTCAGCCTCCCAAAGCATGTGGTAGTTCAGTTCCCCAGAAGCTGCACCCAAACCTCTCTCAAACCACGTGCAATTCCACAAGGGACTGCAAGCACCACTTTCACAGATTTAATTTACTCATTAGGGAAGCACCAGAGGCATGACCTTGTTATGCCTTTCATAAAAACCTACTGCAGAAAAGCTGCTGTGTTTCAGAGCTGGTCCAACTGGGGACTGAGGGCAGCCGAACACATTCTCCTTCAAGGGAGGCAACCTTGAGCCCAGTCATGCAGACACTTCAAACCCCCCGAAAGAGGGACAAATGGTTACACATTTCCTACTGCTGCTTCCAGGATCACCCAGCAACAGTCCCAAACTTTCCAAGATCTAAGTCCAACCTGGAAAGGTCACTTGGCAGCTTACAAAGGATACTGGCACTGCTGGAGTGCAGAAACTTGTCTGTAACAGTACAAATGTGGGTTTTCACTGCTAAAATACATGCTATTTTTGTTCTCTGCCAAAGCAATCCCTTCCATCAAAGACTGCTACTTCTGTAAATTTATGACACCCAAGGTCTCTATTTTCACATCTAATAAATACCACTATCAAAGCCCTATCTGAGAGACTACTGTGGTAGCTCAGGTAAAACCAGCAAGTTGTATTTTAGAAGAATTCCAGCCTTACAGAACTACCAAGAGTGTGGTTATTACTGATAATGTCATGTAAGTACCTCCCCCAGCACCTTATCTTTGCTCAGGCTGCTAGTTAGCAGCAAGCTGCCAAGGCAGAAGGAAGGAGTAGTTATTACAACAGCAGTTTGCAGAGAAGCAGAGTTATTTCCTACACATACTTACTATCACAGGCTGGTATTTTCCAAATTCAGCTTCTTTTCTGGTTAGAAACATCAGCAGCATCTTTCTGAGTGAGCACTTGGCAACTTCATGCTGGAAGCCATAATTCTCACTTACCTTCTACACCACAAACCCACTCGCTTTTAGAAGTTGACAACCAACACTTTCACCTATCTTGCAGCCAAGATTTTAAAAAAAACTTGTTTGACACCACCATCTCTCAGCTGGGTGTCCAAATTGACATGCACACATAAGACAACCAGTCTACAGAAGGACGTATTTTTAAAAAAAAAAAAAACCCTTAAAAAATCCCACTTTGGGTTGTTCAGGGTTGGGTTGTCCAACAAATTCAATGTCTTTGCCAGTGCCTAGATATTTCAGCTCATTTAGGCAGCAGTCCCTTTAGCATTGGCATTACTGTTAATGCAGGTTTCTAAGATAACAAATATAGCTGTTTAGCTAGAAATAAAAATGAACTGCCTGCCCACTCACCTACATTCCAGTGAAATCTCCTCTCATGGCAAACACAGGATACTCTCTTAAAACAAATCAGTCATGAGTGAAAGAAAAATGCTTCCTCTACAGCTGATCATTTTGTTGTGAAACCATCAAAGGGTCAAGGAAGCACTCCCAGGCTGTCCTGCAGGCAGTGCAGGTTTGGAGACCATCAATGCCCTTGACAGCATCACAGGTTTTCATGCTGCAGGCACCTCAAACATGTGAGGAAAGGAATTGTTCCTTGCAAGCCCCAAGTGAAACACAAGAATTTAATTTAGTCCACAACCAAACAACTGGAAACAAGAAAAAAACTGGCTCTCTGTGGAAATGGTCATTACTGATTAAAGGAAAGAGAGAAGAAGAGAAGGAATTTTAGTAAGAGACATGACATATGACCTTCAGTCAGAGAGAATCCAAAAAACTGTCCCAAAACCAGAGCCTACTCCTTAAGGGAGAGCATCTAGTGCAAAGCTGCTGCTCTATTTAATAAACAGAAGTTTATTCTGCCATTCCATTTTAGCTACTGAAAACATGCCATCCCTTTCCATTGGTAACTAGCATCATTGCTCCACTTCTCCTCCAAAGGGGAGACTTGCACAGCTGCAGATCCCTACAGACCTGGCCCAGGGAACAGAATATTGGGCTAAAGAGTTAAGAGACTGCCAAGCTTTTTGCCTCCAACCTGCACCATGCCCATTGTTTGGCACTTCAGCTCTGTTGCTTTCACCCTCCTTCCCTCCCTGGGTCTCTCCCAGCCACCACATCACCCTCAACAGGCACTCTGGCCAGGCTAAAAAGAGTTACAAAAAATGGTTAATAAACAACCAGAGAAAGTGACAACCTTTATCTACTGAGAAATCACTTCTCCCATCTCATGACAGTTACAAGGTCTCAAGCAGGAACACGTGAGCTGGAAAAGAAAGATCTTCCTTAGAAAACTCCTCAGCACAAGCACCACAAGGCAATGTCTTTCAGTGGTTTTCCCCACCACTGGACTTACAAACATCCTCCTCTGGGATTTTGATTCCACAGCTTACTGCCTTTTCATGTTGCAACTACAGTTTAGAAGTAAAGAATACAAAACTTCATATTCTTCTATTCAATCATTAAAGCACTGAAGCACAGGTCCTCCATTTGAAGAGACTCACCAAGGCTTTAGATACAGACACAGCACTCCAATTCCTCCCTATCCTTTTGTTTTCTGTAAATTTTAACAAATGCCCTCAACCTCAGGTTTCAGAGACAGTGACAAGTAAATACAAGGTAAGTACTGCATCTTTACTTGCTGCATTCTTCACAGCATTTTGCTGAAGAAACATTTGTGATTCACTTCAAAGTTTCTTACCAGAAGAGTAGACAGAGGAAGGACATGTCTATGCTGATTTTCCCCTTTTGCCCCATTCAGACCAATATAGGGTGAAAAATTCAAACGTGGAGTTTTATTCATTTCTGTCAGTTGTAGAAAACAGTTTAAATTGGAAAAGAACTCGGAATACAAATTTTGACACAAAAAATCACAGACAGCTGTGTGCTTAAGTTTTTTGTTAATAAAGCAGAATTTATGTTGTTTACAGGCCAGGTGGTGCTCCTGGCCGTGTCACAGGAAGGAACAGAAGACAGCAGAGCTTCCAGGAATGGGACACGAGCCTGCTCTGAGTACAACTCTGACACAGCTGGCAGCAGCTACAGCAGCCTCAGAGCAAAACACAGAGTGAGCTTCAACACAGCAAGTCCAAATTCTTAATCTCTTTATTTTGGAGATGCCTAGAAATGTTACTTTAGAAATTAATTCAAGACAGCAAAATTGTAAAAGTGGCAAACAGCCACTCTGCCTGCCTTTCCACTTTTCCATTTGAGACTTACAACCACATTTTCCCCGCTGGCTTCTAGAAGCAACTAGATACACTCAAGTGTGGAGTAAATGCAAAAGGTATCATTCTTCCATACAAAAATGCTTCAGCTGTGTCACAGGATTAATGCATTGTATTAAATATACACCCATGTGATTATTTAGATATCTATCACCAAATGAGTTAATCTGTCAGTTGTTGAACAGAAGAAAGTGAAAAATCTCATAAGAATTATTTTGGTCCTGTAACATTTTTAAAGCGCCTAATGTAAACCTTTAAATCTTTGTTCCTTTGTTAACTGAAAGGAAAAAAACCAAACCACTTATGAAGAGCAATCCAGACTGAATATGAAGAGTCAGAGCAAAGAACTCAGCACAACATAATCTATGCTTTTAATTTCAAAGATTGAAGAGGATGAAATCAGTTCCCCTTTAATCATGTAAAACATGGGCTACTAAAAATTCAAATGATGCTCTGAGATTAGTCACCCTTGTTATAAAAAACATGGGTCATCTGTTCAGACCTTCATTACTCAGGCAGAATTAAACTACTCATTAAAAACACACAAACAAAAAAAAAGGTACTTCAACATTCCTACAAAGTATTTAAAAAGCTGGATCATCATTATTCAGAAAGAACTGGGTTTCTAGAGCTTTATCTGCAAGTTGTACTGCCATGAGCTTGCTGCTTTCCTTCTGAAAGGATGAGATCAGGCAGTCACTAGGCAGGAGTGACCCTCATGAGACAACAGACTCATCTCCTCGAGACTGATTATTTCAATCACAATGAACACCCTGTGTATTATTACAGAGCACTGAGTTTTAAGGAAATTCAAAACCCAACTCCCAGGGTCCTTTAAGACAGGTGAGTAAACATATCCCTTATTGGAAATATAACACTGCTAGACATTCAAGATCTCCTGTATCTGCTCTCCAATGAAGCAGAGGAACAGATTTCCAGTGAAATCCTTCGCAGCTCTTAGCAGAACGTTATAAACCCATTTCAAAACACTTCCCTCATCTTGATGATGTTTCGGCATCTCCAGGCAATTAAATCAAGCTCTCCACAGTGCAAATACAGATCAAGCTTCACTGGCATTTTAATCCATTTCTCAAGCTCCTGCTGATCACACGAAGCCCTGCAAGACAGGACCAAGAACTCCCAATACACTTCTGCCTTTTATCCAAGCCTGGCAGTTAGACATGCAGAGTTTGGAGCTAAAACTACCTATGTTAGTTCCAGACACAGACAATCAAAAGTAATCCAACTTCCACCTCCATGTGCTCAGAGGAAACCCCAAGTGCTCACTGATATTCCTACAGAAGACCTTACATCATGCAGTACCAATAGATTGATAAAGTGGGAGCAGCTCCTAACACAATATTCCTGACACTTGAAATCACTGGCCATGGGCCAGGGCAATTACTGCATGGGAGCTTATAAAGAGCTAGGTCACTATCGAACCATAAAGATTTTTATCACCCCAACACAAACAGCAAAACCAGGGGCAGTCTCAGCCTGAATCCCTGAGCATATCGTGCCTGAAGAAGAGGGACGGAAACCTCGATGATATCACTTTCCAGAGGGAAACCCAACAAAGTTCAACAGGTTAGGTCACCTCAAATGCACTTCTGCACATCCAGCACACTGTTGTACCTAGAAAGAGCCCAGAATGCTTCAAGTGTGAAGGACTGATGATTGCCTGCCATCTGCTTTGCTTTCTGACAGAGGAAAGAAAATTATGCAAAAAATATTCTGAAACACCAAATGCAGCCTCAATACCAGCACCAGTAGCTGTTTCCTCACCGCTATGGCAGGACAGATATAGCTCCAAAACAAACAGCTCTTCACATCACAACACATTACCTGCCAGCAAAATACTGCATTCACCTAAAGGGATTTAACTTGTGGTCCCTAGGGAAATATGTCTAGAGAACCCCCAGAGTAGGAAGATAAAGATTATTACTGTTTTCAGAGTTCAATTTCTGCACAGTACTAGCACACTGTACTAGAGACCAGGCAAACCAAAATGACAAGAACTTCAGTTTTAAGGCCTTGAAGCTGCAGAAAACCCTATAAATCTTCACACATATAATTCATGCCTTAAACAGTAATAATTCAGGGGAAAAAATTACTTAGGACTGTTGGTGCACCTGATTAACTTCAGCCAACAGAACTACTGCTGCAGCGTGCCCAGGTGAGCACAACTCCTCCACAGCAGCAGCATGATGCTCTATCTGCTCTTCTGTATCCTGACTGCATTTTATTTCCTGCACAGAGAAAAGTAATCAATGCATTCTTTATGATCACACACCCCCCAAAAAAAGAGCAACCTTGATTCCCTGCCATTTACCCTGTTTAACCCAAGGGACTGCAGACAGACCAAAACCAGCTCGTTTCACATACTTTCAAACACTGTCTGTAGAAAGCAGCTTCAATATTCAGTGGGTTTCTGACACCATGAATTGATTTTGTACAGACTTTCTCCTTCTACCTTATCGTTCACTTCCTGGTAATACTTCAAACATCAGTGAGCTGCTCCCTGATCCTACTGGAGCCAGCTGATGAGGATAAGTAGATGCAACAACCACTAGTACCTATTTCACTGCAGGGTTTTGGTTTTCCAGAAATGCACCTGGAACATAAGACACTGTGTATTTCACCTTTTGAAAAGTTTGCACCCTCTGAGCCTTTTCTGTTGATCAGCACCCTGAACACTAACAGTTAGAGGGGAGACCAGCACACCTCATGCTTCAGGAATTCAATTTTTCATTCCTTGGAAAGAATCCAAACAGATAAATCTTTAAAAGATCCATCCTGAACCTTAGAAGTAAGATGTGTTCTAATCCCTAAGACAAACCTCCCATCCATCTTAGATTCCAAAACAGAACTCAGACTTTCAAATGGATTTACGACTTAGCACCCTACTAAAGATTTAGAGCACACTACCAGAACAACAAAACCAAGCAGCTGAGGTTACTAGAGCTACAATATTACATACATTACATACATGGGTGTTCTCAAATACTCTGACTGCTCCCATTGGCAGGCTTACAGATTCATAATTCTGCCCGGAGGGACACTTGTTTTATATTAAAGAAAAAAATTTAAAAAAAGGTATCCAGCAACTTCTGCTAGCATGCAAAAATGAGCAGCAGCATGCCATGCCTTAGGAACTCAACTGCTCATTTTGGTAGGGCAACAACGTTCTGAAAGGTATTTTGTGGGGATTTTTTTTGTTTGTTTCATTTTGGTTTTTTGAGGTTTTTTTGGTGGTAGTGTTGGTGTTGGTTTTTCTCTAGTTTTTAAAAAAACCTTTCCTCCTTACTTCAGCATCTCTAGTCTGACTTTGAGAATTTGAGCATGTACACGAAAAATCCCATAAGGTTTCATCTCTATTAAAGAGAAAGAACAAACTAATAGCCCGACTGCTTAAAACAGATGTGAAAGCTGTAATAAAAGAGAGTTTGTTATATTATCGATGTGGCATGGGATATTTGTCACACTCCAGACAGCAGCTAACCTTCACAGCCACATGACAAATCCCTGAAAACGCCGGGGAGTGATGGAAAGCCTGACAGGCCATTAGTGACATCAGCATGAACAAGGTTCTAAGGAACAACCGAAACAGAATTTTAAATGAGTCACCATTAAAAACAAACAAAACCAAACAAAATAAACCCACTCACACAGAAAAAGGTATTAACTCTGGAGGGCTGCAGCCCTAAAGTTTAGCCATTCCCCATGGCCTGATCCTACAGGGACACTCAGGACTGTAGGAGTGACAGGATGGGATCCCAGGACACAAAGCCCAGCAGAAACACATTGCCATCCCCTGGCCAAAGCCACTGGATCTGAGAATTTGCTCCACCTGTGGTTTCTCCTACACCACCCCATCCAAGCACTGAACTGCACATCAAATGTCTACATGCATTTTTTGACTGCAGAAATTTCTTCCAGAAATTTTTTCCATGCCAGGCAATTTAAAACAAACAAACAAAAAAACCCCACCCTTTAAAATCATCTTCCCCATCTACTCATTAAAAAGAGAAAAAGAAAAAAACCACAATACCCACTTTCCCACTGGAATTTCCTTGTTATTTGCTCATCTTTCTCCAACTACAAATCTGAGCTTCAATACCCAGGGTGAACTGGTTAAACCACTTTGACTTCAAAGTATCTACTTTAACTCTGATTTAAATAATCTATTCTGATCTTGCTTTGTATTTGCACTTTCTAGAACTTTTCCTGGAAAGACATACAGATTCTTCCTGGTTGGAATGTTGTGGGGGATATTTTTGTTTGTTTTTGACTGATTAGGAAGCTAGTCTATAAATACTTTTTTATTTTACTATTTATAAGTTTCTTACATTAGTATATTTTTTTCTCTTCAGTATTTGATTATACATTTTAAGCAAACTTTTCATATTTATTAGCTGCAAAACACTTTCTAAATAGGGCAAAAGAAATAGTGCAAATATTAAGGTAAAAGTAATAAAAAATTCATTTTAAACTGAAATCAAATTGTTCTAAATTAAACAAACTCATTACAGGCCACATTACCCACAGCTGGTGAATTTGGTTGTATGCATCCCTCAAGTTTTTGTTAGGACAGATGGGATTTTCATATCTTCTCGTTACTGACAGATCAAAAGAAAAAGAAGCTTCACAGCTTTTGTAGTTTCTCACCTTTGACTGCACAATTCCCTGAACTAACTCCAAGAAGAATCACAAATGAAGACTGTTCTGTGGCTGCAGGAAAGTGACTCCTGTCAAACCAGTTCTGTGCTGCAGTAAATTCTCTGCAGACACTTCCACCTACTCTGTGGATACACTTTCTTCTGAGTTACAGAAGCAAATATATCCTTCTTGAATATTATAATTTATTTTAAAGTTACTACACTATGAAAAAGTTAAGGCCTGAATCAAGAACTTTCAAATCCAAATGATTAATTCATTCTAATTCTTCGTTTTAACCTCTTTTGTTTTCCAAAAATTTCTTCCCCTGTTCTTCATCCCTCTACCCACATTATGTTTTATCACAGGGGCCATGATTTACTGTGCGCCACCTCACCTCTCCTTCTCTCAGGAAGGCTAAAGAATTCTTTCTAGGACTTATTCGTCGAGGCAACGTGGCCATGAATCATGGCACAGTCCATTCTCATGTGAGGAGCCCCGAGGAGTGAGCACGGCTGCACAAACAGGTCCAGGCAGTGCTGCGGCTCTGGGGATGAGCATCGCTGCTCCTGCTGCCCACGCCAACACAGCCTCCTCCTGTCAGCCCTGCGAGCCCCAGGACAGCCCTGTGAGCCCAAAAACAGCCCTGCGAGCCCAAAAACAGCCCTGCGAGTCCCAGAACATCCCTGTGAGCCCCAGAACAGCCCTGTGAGCCCCAGAACAGCCCAAGAAATTCTCCATGACAGGAAGACTGTGGGGCCTCTCTGCCCAACTGAGAACCCATGCCCAACATGGGAACCTGCACCTGGCACAGGCTCCCATGACACACCTCAGTTTTCAGCTCCTTGTTAAAGCCCCTGTGCTGCACTCCCCACGGCAGTCACCTTTTCAGGATCCCTACGATTTCACTTTTCATCCACTACTTGTCTCCACTACTGAGCAGCCACAGCTCAAGAGATTGTATCTACCTAGTTGTTTTTTCTTACTCCTTCTAAGTTCCACTACAAATAAAACCACACCTCCACCCAAACCCACTCTGCTACTCCAAAAGCAGGGCAAATTGTCACTGGGAGACAGGACAAGGAAATGAAGCATCTGAAAATGTTACACGGTAGTATCAGGAACCACCAAAAATAAAACATTTCCAGTTCAGGGCTTTGGCCAAAAGCTAACTTCAGCCTGGCTGAGGAGACACACAGCACGTCTCTCATTCCCTCAGGAGGAGAAATATTATGCCAGAGAAGTGTTGCAACCAACGGCACCTCAGAGGGAGCCTAGTGCACAACACCAGGGCAATACTGTCTGACTGGATGACACAAACATCCAGCCAAGAATTCTTGGAGAGACATCACCCTCCCCAGCTTGGTAAGGAGTCACACATGAGTCATTATTTTGAAATGCTACATTTTGTACATTGCACAAACAGGACATTACAGAAAATCCCACCACACAAGGGGATTTACAGTTTTGGACAAAGCCTGTCCCAATGTTTATGTGATACTCTTGAAATAAAGCAATTCCTCTCACCAAACCTCAGCGTCAGCAAAAATAGCAAGTTCCTCCTTAGCTGGGCTCATTTCTAGGAAATACACACAAGGAGAGAGGATGGTCAAGCCATGACCCAGTGAGTCCCATTTTATTGATGAGGTGTTAGCAGCACTCAGGGAAAAGCCACTGTTGGAGTCTTTGCCAGCTGATTTGAAGGGAACTGAAAAAAACCAGGTTTCACCTACTGAAACAGCTCAAAAGGATATGGCCACTACAAACAGAACCACCACGAATATAAAACCATCTGTGGCTGTGCAGGTCCTGCAGCCCCACAGGTGATGTGCCACTCAAGCACAAAAGGCAGACAAAATCTCTGTGTTAACCACCTGAACCCAGATGGGACTGTGACTACTTTCACGAGTTCTGATCTTGAGGAAAATCCTTCATATCTGATGTGCTGCTGGAGCCCAGCACACTCCAGGACAGCCCAGGCCATTCCAGCCATGTTCCTTGCCTTGCAACAGCACTCACGAGTACAGAGCAGACGTGCATGAGTTTAAGCCACAGAGCTACACCTTGGGTTAATCTACAGTTTCTACCGAGCACCACTCCAAAAGCTCAGTGTTCTTCCTAAGGCAGGTATTTAAACAATTTATTAAACTGGTAATAAATCACAGCACAGGGGAAAGAGCTCTCATTATCTGGGAATGACAGCATTATGGATCAGGGAACACACAGCACACTGCAAAATGCACATCTCCACACAGGGATAAAGTGTCCACAGCCAGGAGCAGCCCCACAGTGCCACTCCCGAGGCTTTCAAGCCTTTCCCTGCTAGAAGAGAGGTACACTGTCCTCTTCCTTGTGTGTCTATCCCAAAGCTACTCAGCAGGACTCGTCATGATGGGCTACTGTGGATGTGTGTTCCACCACAAGCAGAGAGCAAGTATTGGTATGGTCTTATCAGGTACCACAGCTTTTCCCTTTTCCAATTTCAGCAGAAGAAAGTGATGGTGGTATTTCTCTTCTTGGGAGTCTTTATTTCACATTCAAACATGATATGGCCAAAGGTGACCCAACAGAAGCTTTCCAATTAATGCAATCTCACAGGCATTTAGATTTTGCAGGCTTTTCCCTGTTTTGTTTACAATTCCTTTGCCACAACATTTTACTTTTTTCGAACCTGTAACATTTCAACACTACATTAAAGCCCAAAGACCTAATTCCATTAGAAAAAAGCATAAAGAACTAAGAATCATTTTTCCCTTGCTCACACAAGATTTCACTCTGTGGCAAAGCAAAAGGAAAGAACAGAGGGCCCATTCCTTTCCAGGGAGACCACAGCAAGCGCCGGCAGACAAACTGGCATAAAGGCAGAGAACCAGATTCCCCATGTCAACCCACACCTCACAGACTGTGAAACCTGAGTAAGAACTCATTCTGAGCTTTTAACAAAGACTCAGAAATGGAGGAGACTTTTGGGGCCTTATAAACCCGCTGAGGAGGGAGGAGTCATTAATAAAGGCCCCATGGAAGAAACAAGTGTCGCACATCACTTTTCAGTTTCAAGCTCTGCCCCTGCAAGGACTTCTGGACATTCATCCCTTTAGGTCCAGTCATGGCTATACAAAAGCTTTGAATAAGGTAGACAGAAATTTTGGATGTGAAGAACAATTTCCATGATCTCTACTGCTGCACATAAAAATGAATAATTTCTATTCATTAGCCTAGCCAGAGGAGTTTCCTCATGTGAACGATTTTGGTTAAGGAGCTGCCACACTATTCTGTTGCCTAAAATCGACTGAATTTCAACCTGAAACTTTTACTTTACAGTGCATAAGCTTTGCCAAAAACTAAATAAAGATCTGCCGTGTGAAATCGGGATCAACTGAGATGAAAATAAACAAGACAGAAAGCTAAAGAAAACCTCCATGGTTAAAGAAATTAACTGACCTGCTACAGCCGCAACATTCTGTGCTTACTAGACCATGGCAGGCGGCGTGAAGTCATTTAAACAGAGAAGGGAGGTGTCAGGCTCAGCATCTCCAGAGCGTCTGAGAGCCGCACAGGAGCGAGCACGGGCAAGAGGCACCAAAAATCGGCTCTGTTCGCTTCCCGAAACACACGAGACGGCGTTTACACGTAAACAGTGCCATAGGGGCTGATGTGCGCGGTGCCTTCCCAGCATCTTTCTCCAAGGGCATTTCAGACAATGGAGCAGGGGCAGAGCCCGAGGGGCGCGGG
>VZRL01002956.1:650300-696484 GCA_013397895.1 Origma solitaria
CTGACCATCCATCCTGCATCCCGGGAAACCCATCCTGCATCCCGGGAAACCCATCCTGCATCCCTGACATCACCCAGCATCCCGGGAAAACCATCCTGCATCCCTGACCATCCATCCTGCATCCCGGGAAAATCACCCAGCATCCCGGGAAAACCATCCTGCATCCCTGACCATCCATCCTGCATCCTGGGAAACCCATCCTGCATCCCCGACAATCCATCCTGCATCCCTGACATCAATAGCATCCTGGAAAACCCACATAGTCCTGCATCCCTGATATTTAATGCCTGTTTCCGGTCAGGTTTTCTGGACACCTTCTTCGCTATCCTTCCTTCTCACTGTGTCCCGCAGATTTGTCTGCTGTCCCTGCAGGCAGATCTCTCCTGCCCGCCCCATGGATGTCATAGATGAGCTGCTGCTTCCTTCTTGCTCTCCGTTCCCCACGTGTCCCCTATGGGGACAAAAGCCAGCCTGAGGTGTCTGCTGAAGTCTCTACCAAGATCGGAGTCACATATTCCTTAACATTAGCACCTCTTGTTGTGTAAATGAGGAATGGGTGATCTCAGGGAATAATCCAGCTTGTCCTGCAGAGATTGGATCCCATGTCCTCCTGCTGCTGCTGGTAGTTGTCCCCAGCAGATTCCAACAATGGCCAAAACTTCCTCAGAATTTAGGGTTTTCCAAGCCACAGTTAGAGAGCAATATTTCCACCTGCTCAGTTTTTCTGCAAACAGTTCTCTCAACATTTTTTTTGTTTATAATATTGCTCTATGCTCTTCTTAGTTCCTAAAAATACTGTAAAGGCTTAGGCAGCCTATTCTCTCTGAAGCTCCATTTGAAACTTGGCAGGCCTTGCAAGTGGTGGTGGGGAGGAGCAAAAGCGTCAGAGGACTTCAAACTTGAGTTGACAGCATTTGAGAGTTGGGCTTTTTGCTACAGCATAATAAGAAAGAAAAGTTTTCAAATCCTGCATGACCATTCTCCAAAATGGCGTACATTTACCTCATGTACCTATTTCAGTTTCATGTCAACTTTTGACGCCAATGAACTAACAATCACCTGCTGAATGCAGTTTACAGCCATGCACTCATTTGCCATGACACCGATATAAATTAATATATTCCATGGAAGGCCTTTCTGCTGAGTTGGACAGAGGAAAGAAATTTGAAGTCGATCCAGCATTTTGCTAGTAAAATTTCTGGTTCTTTCACAAAGCAATAGAGAACAGGGACATACAATCTCAGGACTTAAGCACCTCTTCCATTGCTAAATCTCATAATTCTCTTTCTTGGAGAGAATGAATGCAGTCACATGCTAGCCCTGTGAATGCATTCATGAGAGTTATTTATCCCATGGGGAAGAGCAGCAGAAGCCTGTTCTGTGCTGTTACCCTCCAAGCTGCTCCTGACAGTGTCAGGAGGAAGGACCGTCTCTGCTGTGAGAGGAGCGACAGTGTCACTTCCCTCATGTGCTGTACTCACTGACGATTGTGTCTTTCCCCTGCAGATTGCTGCTGGATCCCAACAGCACTGCCATGTTGGGAGCACATGGGAACACTTGTGTCACCAGCCCGTGGACAACCCTGCAGCAGTTTCTCCAGAGTCCCCAGGAGCTCAGCCTCTCTGCTGACCCCTGAACACTACCTGTAGATTTCCAGCCACCCTGCTTTAAAAAACCAACCAAGAAAACCTGCTGCTGCCCTGTCCAGGCCTTTTGGAAAGCCCCACCCTACCTTTGGCCTTCTCTGGCTTCTATCAAACAGACCTGAGGACAAAAACCACAGCTGTTTTCCTTCCTGTAGGCTTCCCTAGCCAAGCATGCCTCTTAGTAGATCACAGCACTTGATTAGAAAGCAGAGGAATAAAGTTTGTTTCCTTAAAGGGGCTCTTGATTAAGTTCCCTTAGTATCAGTTAGAATCCTAGAATTCTAATTGATCTTGGTTTTTAAAGATCCCATGATACATTGTAAAACAAGAAACCACTCTGTGCAGCCGAATTCTTGACAGAGAGGGAGCTTTGTATCTGGTCTTTACCTATTGGTCCTAAAGGTCTTCTTCGCCAACACTTAGCAAGTGTTAGCACTATAATGGGCACCAGGAGCACTTTCTGCCCAGCCATGCTCTCACTGAACTCAATTACACACAAAATTCTCTGTCTTACAAAGGGCTAATGGGTGTTACAGTCCCGAGGGTTCTAAAAAGGCTCAATGGCCCTGATCAACCTCACCTGGAGCCCCCTTGTCCCCCCACCCCAGGCTGGGGTCTCTACTTAAGCTCAGCCCTGAGGCCCTTGGGAAGGAGTGGCGGTGTCTGGGTGTGCCTGAGCTGTGGCTGCTGTTCCTCTGCTCCCTGAGCTGCACCTCTTGCTCAGCTCAGCCCTGCAGGCACCTCTGCACCTGGGCTCTGCTTTTCCCTGTTCTCTCCCTGAGGTTCTGTCGTGCTGAGCTGCGGCTGGTTGCAGCCAGCCTGGGAGTGCCTCCCCAGGGAGCTTTTATCCTGCACAGCGCCCTGACAGCAGATTCCTGTGCTTTCTGATATAATAATGCACTTCGTGTCCTGATGTAAAATATGCATATTGATCAACAAGATGGATAGGCTTTGGGTCAAAGGCTGGGCCGGATTCATCTTTGTAACTTAGGATGTGTGCTCTCTATAGCAGAAGGTAAATCCAAAAGCCTTAGGCTTATTAAGAATATCTAACCGGCTTAATGTTGTGGGGTGTGTCTTGCACCAGTCGATAACAGCCAGCTTTGCTACACAAAAGTCATGCAAGTTATTCACATAAGGCTGTGTTTTTCTTACTATATTTTAGTAGTAGCTAATAGTGATAGCCTGCAGTGTGTGCTAATAAGACCACATGTGGTGTGAATATCTAATGGTGAAAATGAGTTTGCAAGTTAGCAAATATGGGTTTATTGAATGCATTTGAGTGTCTGTCTGATGGCTGGGCCCTACACTGCACATACCTGACAGTCCTGCCCTGCCAAACCTGTGTGACTGCTTAGAGCCTGTCAGAGACCAGCAATACTTGTGTGCTTCAAGCTCTCCGTGTGCATAAACTATTGCAGGAACAGACTTTGTAATTCTGAACCTTTGGAAGTTCTATTCAACCTTTTACAAACATGCGAAGTGCCCCCATTTTTCCCACACCTTCTTTTACTGATAATAAGAAATTAATATTAATAACAGCTATATGTAGCAAATGAATGTTATATCTAGCTTAAAGACACAGGGCATGAAATGCAGTTTTTTGAGGAAGAGATTAAGAAATTTAAAAATTCTAATCCTATTTTAGTCTTAAATTTGGACATTGCTATCTTTGGCAGTCTGCTCTTCTGCTGAGGGCATGCCTATGGGTCAGTGGCCATCCAGGCAGTGCATATGCAAAAAGGAGTTCTGCAGTCTTAATTGCCTCCCAAACTGCATCAAGGCATTTGGACTTAGGACATGGCAGTTTGGGGCCTCCCATTATAAACTGTGTTAAATTGGCCAGCTTGAAAGTCACTTCTGGAATGTCTGGTGTTCAGAAGGCCTAATTTTGCTCCAAAGATTAAACATCATGTTACTGCAAGTTTTGTACCCAGAATGTTACAAGATCTTCTTTCAGCTAAAATAATTCTTTGGAATTAGACCTCTGAATGCACAGCAGAATATTTAAGTTCATGCAATTTTGAAGATAGAGGTGTTCTATGTGTTTAGTTTTCTTTTGCCCTTCTTTTTTTTGTAGCACTCTTGTCACCCCTGCCCCTACTTTCATCAGTTAATTGCCATGGGTTATTGTGAATGGAAGCCAGAGATGCTCAGACTTGCACTGCAGGAGTAGAAACACATCTGAACTTGTATGAAGAGCTTTCAGCCCAGTCTGATCCTTCTGCTCTTCAGCCAAAACCACAGAGCCGTCTGCACCTGAGCCTTTTATCCCAGGTTGTTTCTGTGCTGTTCCCGAGAGGATAATTACCTCAACAGGAGTGTCATATGAGCCGTAACCTTTGTGATAACAGAGTTCTGAGCTTTGTAAGCTGCTTACACAGAACTCATGTCTCAGGGTTTCCCTTGAGCTGTGCCTGTATTGCTCCCAGAAATCCCTCACCACTTAGGGACCCACCCCCAGCTCTTCGTCAGCTCCACAAATCTGAAGTTGAAGCAGGAGCTGTTCTTTCACGTGGCTGAGCTCTTGGATCAGAGGAGATGGGGCAGTCCCTTGACAAAGGCAAGCTCCTCGCAGGAAAGAAGCCCCTGCTAGGCTGGGTAGGGCTTTCCGTTCAGGACATGGGATTCTGCTGGGAAAACCGAGCTGCCTGGAAGTCAGCTCAGAGAGAGGAGGTGACAAGGAGCTTGCACAGGCCAAGTATCTGCAGAGGAGTCTGTCCCAGGGAGTGACACAGCATGGCTTTCCACACTAATCTCACTTGATGCCAGTGCATTTCTTAATTCCTTGACCTGTCACCTTAGCTGTGTCTCACCTTTTCGTGTCTGCTCTCTTCAGCCTCTGCGGGTTACAGGTTTTGACAATAGGTAACAACTGCTAAAGAAACGTTCACCACCTTTGGAGACAGGATTTCAGAAGTGTGGACGTGTAAGCCTGCTGAAGTATTGCCTGTGTCCCCTGAGAGGCCAAATGTGGTGGAAGAGCATTGGGTGCTGAGGCTGCAGGGGCTCAGCGCGGCGAGCTGGGCTGGGAGCTGACCCTGAGCTGCTCCGAGCTGCTGCTGCTCTGTGTGTGTGTCCTCTTCAGCTTCTGCTCAAGGCTTGTGCAAGATGTTTGGAGCCACAGAGAGCAGGTTTCAGCCTGCCTTAAGGAGAAAATTAAATCCCAAGGAGAAAACTAAATCCCAACATACAGTAACAGACAGTATAAAAAACTACTCCACAGAAGTGATCAAATCATGCAAAGTTTATAAAGAATGCAGTGACTGAATCCTTAATTCTTTTAGCAAAAAAGATTTTCACTTTCTAAAAAATCGCTTTCTAAAAATAAACTGACTTTTCAGAAAAAAATTCTAAATAATTATGTTGTAATTTGGAAATGAGGTTTCTAAACTCCTGAATTAGTGTCTACACCCCTAGAAGTGTAGGGGCAAAATCAAATCTGAGTATGGGTAAGAACTCTATGAATGCAACTAGTAATGATGTAATCTTTTATCTTTTTAGAAATGTCTAAACAATAGAAATGTCAAGGTATCTTAGAAATATTTAACCAAAAGAGTGTTTGAAAAGTTTACCTTTCTGGTAATAGAGTGAATTTATTTTACTGGTTTTAATGCTATATCAATTACACTATATCGCATAGTTATGTTAGTATTTCAGCATTAATGAACATCAGTTAATATTTTTAATAACAGACAAAGTAAGAAAGAATCTGTGAGCAGAGAGCAAAAGAAATTGCACTTTCCAGAAGACCTGCTTTTATAGAGTGGGTTGCTCTAAGAAATGACTCAAGCAGCAGCTCCAGACGAAGAACTCAGTGTGTCAGGTTTTTTAGATTCATATTTACTTAAGCAAACATTCAGTGGGTCAACTACACTCAAGACAATTCAGGTAATCTTTGGAGCTCTGAGCAACCTGGCCTAGCGAAAAGTGTCCCTCCCCATGGCAGGGGATTGAAACCAGATGAGCTTTAAGGTTCTTCACACAAAAACCAGTCTGTGATTCTGTGATCTTCAACAATTTACCTCTAGGATAGAGATTTTTCTCTACAGATCACCTGGCTGAACTCTGCTCAGACATGCTCTGTCACATAACAAGAATACTTTTTCACCTTTGCAAAATATTCCAGTGCTCATACCAATATATATAATAAATACATGAGTTAGGGAAATCAAGTTTCAAATCAGAGAAATTCTTTCCCACTAAGAAAAAACAATTTTACCTTCAGGACGATTTTGAGTGGAATTTGGTCTTACTGACTCAAGCATGTAAAAGGAAGAGGTCAGTGGGTGTCAATAAGGTCAGGAGTTCATCCTGAAGGGTTTTTTTAATTAACTCAATTTTTTTTTTGGTCTTTGTAGAATACAGATAGTAAATGTATCTTACAAAGTCATCAACTCATTTGCATGTGCAAGAAGCTCAGTTTCTAGTTTTGTAAGAGAAGTTGTGTTCAAGTTGTAAAGCAAACAGAAGAAGATGAAGTCTCAAAGTTCTATTTTTGTTTAAATGAAAGTATATGGAATTTTGCATTTTTCTCTCAAGTCAGAACACAATAATCTCATTGGGTCAGACGTGGGGAGAAAGCAAACCTGTGAAATGGGAATTCTATTGTGAAGATGGTTCTCTAAGTGTTGCAGTGTGCTGGTTTGGAGTATCTGAGTCACGATGACATGCACTATTCTGCACTCTAGCTCAGGATGAGTAGTCATCCCTTCTGCACATTAGCTGAGGCATTAAACCCAGTCAGCTGTCTCCAGGAGATCTTCCTTTTCCACTGGTGGTGAACTGAGTAAATGCAACTAGCTAGGGGAACCTAAACTGTGAAAATGGTCTCAATTATTTTGTGATTTGTAAAACATTTATTAGTGCCCAAAGTGATTATTATGCTTTCAACAAATGCTTTTATAAATCATGTGATCTGCTATTCTTGCCAAAAAAAAAAAAAAAAAAAAGAAAAAGAAAAAAGAAATTATACCAATATGTATTAAACAGGTACCCATCCAATGAGTTCACAACAATTTATGATCACTTCAAATAATCGTTTTTTTATCCAGTTGAATTACAATTACCTCCTAAGTTTCATACTATATATCCTGACAGTCACACATTGCACTTTTTATGTATTATACAGTGTTTTATGTACAGCAGTACCTGAAAAGTATGTTTTGTACCTGAATCAGCTGTGCCTCTGAAAACAAAGATATATTTACTAAAATTGAGCAAGTTCATCCTGACAAGAGGTAGCATAAGAAACAGTTAAGTCAGACATAAATCCTGGTAAGGCCTGGACATTGTCAGAAGTCTTAGAAAGGTGTTGTGTGTTTTCCTGTATTTTGACACTGTCTCCTGTTAAAGAAAATTTATATATGTTTAAATCTTAACTGGGCTCGTGGCATCTTTTAACAATGCCTAAAGAATTCCCCAAGTGGTACTTTAGAGGGACTGTGTGTGTTAGAAGTAAAAGTTTCTGTACTGCTTGTAGACAAGCTTACCCTGTGCTGTAAGGCATTAGGGTGCCACCAGGAGGGAAAAGTGGGACATCAGAAGGCTTGCGGTGTCCAGTGCTCTTCCTGATAGTGGCAGGTCATTCCCTGGCCAGCTGCACACTGCCACCCTGTCCTGGGGAGTGCTGATCACACTGGGGCAGGCAGAGCAGCGAGAGATAGATTCTTAGCCCAGTCCATTCCTGGGTGTCCCCAGGCACAGCACTCCTTCATGTAGTCGTGTTCTTAGCCAAATATTTCAGACTATAAAGAGTGCTCCCCAGATCAGCTTAAAACGTAGAGATATCTGTTAGATTTAGTGAGCTTATGATGTGCTTATCTCAGGTGGAAGGCGACGAGATTTCCTTTGCTCATGCAATTTGATGAAAAAGAGGCAGCTAAGGAGCTTCAGGAGGTGGGATGTCTCCTTCCACTGAAGAAAGGCTGTTCTTAGCATATTTAACATAAATAAGCTGAAGAGCATAAATTTGAATTTCACAGCTCTAATAGCTTATAGAACATTGAGGATTACTTGTTTCCATGAATTTAGGCGGAAACTTTTCATACTCGAAACATGAATTTGGTTGCTAAGGCCAAAAGAAAGGCTGTATTGCAAACACCTCTTCCTCCTTCACAGCTGTCTCTGTCAATCCACCCAAAGTGTGGTTGTCAGGAAAATCCTTTTTCTAGCCAGTGTTGCATGTCAGGAGTGCCAAGGGACGCTGCCATGCCTGCTCAGAGCTGAAATGCACACCAGCTTTTACACCGAGTGCTACCTGCTTACAGGCCCTGCTGAAGCTTTATGCACATCTGTTGCCAAATTCACAGAATTATTTCCTGCATCTAACCAGTTCTGTGTGGAAACATTACAGGATAAAAGTAATTTCCTGTCAGGAAGAGCTAATGTCTCCACACGCAAGCACCAAGTCCCAGCGGAGCAGGCGTTTCTCGCGCTGCACCTCTGTGCCAGGCTCAATCAAGGGAACGGGAAGACTTGGGAGGTAATTAGGGAGTGTTTCCCTGTCTGTCCATGGATGCTTGGCTGTGTGTTAGCTCTGACAAGTGCTTTCATTCAGCAGTGTCACGGACAGCTGCCAGAGTTTCTCGTGATGAGTTGGCTCGATGTCATGGTTTGTTCCAAAGCCTTGTTTGTGCTGTGTTCTAAGGGGAAATACACCTTGAGGCTTTGCAGTGGGTAGAAAGGGACAATTCCACTTGTGAAGATCATATTCTGTTTATGGGCAGTATGAAAAGAATAAAGGTAATATTTTCAAATTAAACTAAAGGAAAAATGCCATGCATTTAGCTTTGAATGCTGCAGTATCCTACACATGCAATATCTAGAGGCTCTAAATTGCGCTAGGTCTAATTATTACGCATGGACAAAAGAAGAGAGTCCTTGTCCTGAAGAGATTAAACACACCAGTTATGAACAAAGCCTTAGAAATTAAAGGTCAGAAGTCTTTCAAAAATCACATATGGTAGCAGTCAGATAAAGAAATCGTTATAACAAAACCATCCCAAAGTGTGAGGTCTTTTCTTTAACTTGGATGTCATCTGACATTTCATCATCATAAAAATCTGCTTTCCATATAGCTGATTGCAAGCCTCAATCCTTATTTTGTCTCTTTTTTCCCATTTTTTCCCATTCTCCAGCCTCTCTGTCAAACCCAGATGAATCCTGCAACCCATGAGGAAAAGGAAACCTGTTTACACCTCAGCCTGCTGACCTTTGAAATGTTTTTACCATACCTATACAAAACCAAATACACCCGAGACAGGCCCTGAGCTGTGGGACTCTGTGGGGTTATTGTGACCCTGTACTTGTCCCTGTTGACCCTCACAGCACATGGACCCAGCCTGTGCAGGTCCCTCTGCAGAGCCTTCCTGCCCTCCCACCTAACTTGGTGTCATCCACAGATTTGCTGAGGGTGCTCTTGATCCTGTCATCCAGATCATCCACAAAATATTAAATTGATCTGGCCATAATACTGAGCCCTTCAGCTTTTCCATGCTTCCAACATATCTGTATCTTAATTTGAAAGGACAAATCCAGTGACTGAAAATAATCTGGCTTCTCAGTCCAGCAATAGAGTAGAACTTGGCTCCTTCCATTGCCAATAAGAATGTGAAATGGAACTGCACTGCTTAACGGATATGAAAAATAGCTTTACCTTACATTAGGTTTTAATGATCTGGTCAAAAGGACAAGTGATGCTAATGATATTTGGCAGCTCCATCCAAGTGTTTCTTTCCAGTTCTAGAGCCAAGAATGGATGACATTAATGATGTTTCCAAAGTAGTTGAAAGAAGTGCTGTGAGCTATTTATCATTCATTAATATCCATGACTGTAATGAGGAAGACTTCGGAAATGGAAGAAATGAGCACAGCACTTTCGAAGCTAAAGGCATTGAAGTGTCTTAGGTATTCAGGAGCAATCCATGATGCCTCACTAGTCAGATTTCCTGTGTTGGCCCACTCTTTAGCACCCTGTATTTGAGAGAGAGAAAGTACTGATAATTCCAGTGTGGTTCTGTTCAAGAAGCAGAGTGGTAATGTAATTAACCTTTTTGTATTATCTTTGATCTATAGTATCTACTATATTTAAGAAATCAAACCAGTCATAGAACTACTTTTAAAGGCAAGATTGAACAGAGAATTTCATGTGGCTCCTGAGTATGTGTTGTTCTGTAGCTAAAAATGGCCATCAAATCAACTTGGCCTAAGTAGAATAATGCTAGACATGGACCTTTTAACAGATATTGCAGTGGACCTTGTAACAGATACTGTAGTGTCTTCAATTACATGCTTCAGTGTTTTAAATGCAGTATTGAACATGTTGCAAATTCTGTAAGTTCAAGGGATAGAAAGGTATGCTCAGAGCAGGAGATCTTGTTGACTTTGTAATTATGAAATCAGGGAATTCAAGTGATTTGAACCTGTCAAGAGGATGACAGTAAGTAGGAAAAAAGTGGCAGAAATCCCTTTGAAGAGCAGTGACTTATTTTTACCTCATACAAGAAAAAATGGCAGGGACTTGAGTTCACCTGATTCTGATCACAGAAAAGTAAAACAGTCCCTTTTGTGTCCTTCATAGCCCCAACCCAAAGTCCTTTGTTAGTGATGGTGATAGAGCCTCAGGTGCAGAACCCTTAGGTGCAAGCACTCTTCAGAGCTGTTCAAGGACACTTTCCTGCTTTCCCTGTGGAAAGGGCCAGAGGATATATGCAATACTACAACACGACTCCTGAAGGTGAGCAAAAATCCCCCTGTGCTTCTGAGTTCAAATGTTTGGCTTGTATCAAGAAAAAGAAACTTTTAATGAAATACTTGTCTTAAACTCTGAAGGTCTGAAGTTTTGACTTTGGTTTCTTGTTTTATTTTCTGATTCTAAGTTGGGTCCTAAAAGGTTGCCCAAAGTTACTTAAGGCGAAAAGCAAATTTGATGGGTCAGAATGGTTCAGCACTTAGGAGAAACATCCTGAAGCTGGGCTATGAGAGTTTAGAGCTTATTCTCCCCTTAATTTCTTTATATACAAAGATCTTATGGGATTTCTGTGCCTGTTCAGTATGTTCATGTGGAAATATGAAGTGAAGAAGAAGTAAGAATTAGGTAGGACAATCACCTTCCTAAACTTAGATAAAAATCAAGTTTCTGATTGACTGTGGTTCACATGACTACAGGTTTCCATGGTGTCACTTGGCCAGGATGTTTTAAATAATTCAACGTCCACAGATAGGTGGGGGTTCAAAAACATTTCAAATTATTTCTTTTGAAAATGTTAGGGTAAATTTCGTGTTAGTTATGGTTGCTGAATTCTGAAAAATGTCGGTCATTGCTTAATGATCTTCAGCATTACTGAAAAATTAGTTAAATTTTTGGCTGACTGAGACTTATTGATTCATAGACATTTGACCCTTTCTGCACAGCAGTAAATAACCTGTGTACAAAAATATGAACTAATTTGTTTTCAGTTCTTCAGTGGGATGGTACAGTAGACATGTTTTTACTTTGTCTCTATGCTCTAATATACTCAAGTATTTAATTAGAATTATGAAATGTATCTGAGAATTGCTAATAGTTGCCATTAGGTGAATCTGATGTGAAGATTACAGCAAATCTAATCAAAGCAGATGGATATAATAAGAGGCAAAACGAAAGAAAAATGTTTCCTTCCCCATGGTAGACAGTTGTGCATAGCAGAAGCTCTGCTGAAGACAGATTGGGTGGATTGCAGAAAACGTTAAGATACTTTATAGCAGAGTCTATATAAAATAGCCTATGAAAGTCAGCAGGAAGCTTGGGGAAGTATTGATAAAAGCATGAGAATACATGGAGAGGCACATTTGATGTTCTTCCTGATCAAAGAAATAGTTAACTATTGCTCCTTTCAGACCTTTAGACACATTTTTTAATAAACAAAATTCTTTAAAGGAAATATACATTTCTAATGACATCAATAGTTGAGTCAAAAAGAAATAAACCTGCAACTCTGGATTTTGGCTATTTGGGAGACAGTCATTTCCTGTATGTTGAGAGACAAATGTATAATAGTTTGTAGTTTCCAAACAATGGAAATAAATTACAGCACAATTTTTCATCTCTGTGTGTTTTTTGTTATGAAGGACTGACAGAAAATAGCAACAAATAAAAATGGCTGCAATCTTTATCCTGCACTGCTCAAGTAACTAAATAAGTGCTGGATCTGGCTTAGTAATTCTAGCTCCAAGATTTGCCTATGTCTGCAGTGTATAATGGGTAGAAATACCACAAGTACCTCGGAGTAAGCTGGGCCAGATTTGATGGCAATACAGGAAACTTTGCCTAGGCAAGTGCAGCTGAACTTTATGCTCAGCTGGAAGCTGCTCTGTCATGTGTTTTACTGGAAAATGAAAAAAAAGAAAGCTCAACCTGTGCAACTGAGAACTGTTCAGACTTGGGCAGCATGTATTTTGCTGAAGAGGACTATGGCTCTGCACATTTTGTCATATTAGCTGCTTAGAAACCCAGAATTTACAGCATCACCAAGAACTGAGATCAGGACTTGGCCAACATTATTGTGTGGGTAAGTGTATTTTAAAAGGAGAATTTTCATCTTCTCCTATTCTGTACCCATCAGAGAAAACTGAAGTTAATGTGCTGTGTTGGCACAGAAATGGGAACGCCATCCCTTGCACTGCTCACTCTGCAGCTCCAGCTGTGCCTCAGACTTGCCTCACACCTTTGTGGGATATCCTAAGCCCACCTGTGGGCAGCAGAAGAGCTTTTTGCTGCTCTGGGGACAGCGGAGCAGCACAGAGCGCCTGTGACAGGCACAGAGCACTCCAGGCACAGCTGGAAAGGAATTGCAGCACACGGCTCTGCAGCAGCTCCAACACCGCTGGCCCACTGCAATTAAGGCGGAAAACCACTCATGCTGGGCTTTGGGTTTGTGTTCTTCTTTTTAACTTCTGTCTGTGCAACAAAATGAACCTTCACAAAAAAGCCAGAGCTTTTCATTTTAGAGGTATTACACTTTTTTCCATGGTGAGACCTCCTTTTTATTGACATTTGATTTAAGTCAATATTTTATCTGGACAACAAAAAATGCAATGCCACCATGTGTCTGCAATTACTTCTTGAAATTCATAATGCATTTGTAGAATGACTGGTTTTTAGGAAAACTCAGTGAAAAGATATAAAAATCTTCTAAACATTCAGACATGTACATGCACACTCACCCCTTTTTATTACTCAGTTGATTTAGGATTGTGTAGAGAACTAACTTGAAATAATATCTCTGGATTACAAACTAGGTAGGCATCTAGTAAATATCTTCCTGGAGGAAAACTCAGCTGAAACTGGTCTGGGCTTTTTGAGCCTGGACAAATGTCAAAAAATACAATAAAGACAAGAAATATATAGCTCTTGCTTTATCACACAGATATTCCAGATGAGCGTAATTTTTTTTGTGAAACTTTCTGTGCCTCAGCCTTTCAACAATCAAATGAATATTTATCACTGTCTCATGTAAAAAGATTTTATGAAAATGCGGTTATTTGTTTAGAAATAATCAAAACTGAAAGAATGTGTCTAAGAATACTGATTATTCCACGGCAGAGAGAACTTGAATTCCTCGTAGTAAGACAGAGCCAGGCAATGATTATTGAAAGTAAAACATAATATGAGTAATCATTCAATTTACTGGTTGTAATCCATCTTCTTTTTATGAATGCACTTTGGGTCCAAAGGAAAATTAAAACATGAGATATAATTAAAGACCGTAATTTGAACAATTCTGTATATTTTTGCAATTAAACTACCGTCCTGCTATAAATGTAGAGAATGAAACTAAAATAAAATAATCAAAGGCTAAAACATCACATACATACCTTGCTGCGTACATGAAATGAGGGGTTTCCCTTTATAAAAAAAACACACTCTGAAAAAAGAGAGAGCAAAGAAACAAAATCTTCTTTAAATTGACAATGACTGTCCTCAGAGTAAAGGTTCTGAAGGCTGGGTTCCTAGCTGGGCTGTATTGGCTGTGTATCAATGGAGCTGTGCCAGCCTAAAATGCTAAGGATAAGGCCATGTGTTAGTAAATAGCATAAATCTTTAATACAACTACCTTATATAGGTATATCAGATAGTCATACACTATCTGCTTTTCATGGCTTGCAGTGTACTTGGGTTTTGGCTGTTAAAGAAGGTGGAGTGAAATTTCACAGCTGAATTTCCAGGAGGTGTAGGAAAGTGGGACCCGAAAGGACAGCTACAGAACAACACATTGCTTCTGAAATGAAATTCGCATTCTATTGTAATCACATTTTTCATTTCGTGGTTCTCTGATCTATGTCATTCCTAGCAGGACCCACTACACTGTAACACTGTGCTGCAGAGGTCTGTCTGTGCCACACTAAAACTCTGCAAACACATTCATAAATCAAAATAACTTCGACTGCAGAGTCCACGTTTGTACTCACACACACAGGTTTCAAAAAACAGGTGAACTCATTTCTCTCAGCCAGCTCCTTGCTTTACATTTCCCCCAAGAGAGAACGCAGAGCTTGGCTTTTCGATGAATTTGCAATTAGCGAAGCGGACTGTGTAACCCTGCTCCCCGCAGGCTGCGGCATTCCCGCTCTGCCCCGCGCTGGCGGGGGCACAGCCGTGTCCCAGGACAGCTTGTCCCCCATGTCACTCATTCACAGGGACAGCTGAATGGACACAGGGATGGGGCCTCGAAGCAGGGAGCGTTTTGGGCCTGGAAAGGTTGTCACCAGGTTCCTGCTGGTCTGTGCAGCCCAGGACGTGTCCTTGAGCTGTGCTTTGTTGTTGCTACAGTCCTGCTTCATTAATGACCTAGAGAAATTCTTCCTTATAGTTGTCATGTAGTTGCACTGTTTTAGAAATCCTTCTGTTCTTTCTCATGGAGAATAGAGATAAACTGCACTTTTTGTACTTCCTTAATCTCTGTGTTTGGTATTAGGTGCTGTATAGTTGTGACCAATGGCTTTGGGAGGTGGATTTTCTACTGACCAATAGTTGCTAGATTATTAATGGATATATAAAGAAGTTTCTGTAAATAAACTCTCTCTTTCGCCATCTTGGGGGTCTCTGCTGCTTCCTTGCCAGCTTCCTCTGCCTGCTGCCACGAATATTATGAAATTCTAAACAACAGTTGTCACCTTCCAAGGCTCATTGTGCCTCTGGGGCCGTGATGGGCTCCAGACCTGAGGCACGTCACACCACAGAATGCTTCACCTCTCACCCCTTTACTCCACAAGTGAAAATTTTCAGACGCTCAACACACCTCACTCCTCCCCCCTTCAGTCCCTCTTACACCAAGTATTAAAATCCTCTTTGCACCCTGTCCTCTGCACTGGCACGAGGAGCACAAGTGTCCAGTGAACAGACTGACCTGAACTCTGGCCAGCACTGAAGGAACACATCAAATAATTTCACCCTCTGTGAGTCTCTCCTCTGCCAGGCAAAGCTACAGTGAATGAAACCAGTCAAACCTCAAAACATATCCAGTCCTTGCATGAAGCCACTGAACCTTTCCTAAAATTAGGAAACACAAGAAGGGCTGATTGTAGTGTGACTTATATAATGCAAGGTACAGAACAGTCAGAACAAAGTGATGTCACTCAGCTTGCACAATGTGTGGTGAAATCTAGGCACTGCTCTGATTTATGGATGTACCTGCTGGACTCTAAATTTAGAATACACTCTTGGGCTTTTTACAGGGGGCAAACCACGGCTGCAGACATGCCCTGTGATGTTGTCATTGCTCCTGCAGGAATCCTGGCCGTGTTCAACCCACTAATGACCCAGACTGATGTCTGTGTGTGTGTACAGGAGCTGGTGTGTGTGCTTACATGGGGGACAAGGTTTATTTATGAACAATATTCATTCTCTCTTTTAAGCACCTGTATGATAATCTACAGTATTAGGACAGGATAATTTTTTATGTCAGATTTATTGCTCATCTCTATAACTGTTAATTGCTTTATCACTGCATCACATTGTTCCTCTCTAGATGAGATTCAAAGTGTTATAAAGATTTCTCAGTCATATCCAGTGGAAAATGAAGGATCTGGTTTTCACTTGCACAACTGTAAAGACTGTTAAATGACTGGAGAATAACGTAAAACCAGTCAAACCCCTCCAATTCTCACCAAGAAATAAAAGCAATGTCTAAGAGTCATATTTCAAGATAAGAGCTGGCTGGGTATGTGCTCTGTTTTTATTTGGAAAGAAATTCCCAGATAGTGCTGTTTTTATGAGCTTGAGAAACGTGCTCAGCCTGCTGCTGTGCAGCTTTTGGATGATTTCAGTTTCTAAAAAAAGGAGGTGATCTCATCCTCGCTACTTAAAGATGCATCACCCTGTCTTTTCCCCTTGGCCCAGCACAGAGGGGAATTTGAATTTATGAAGCCTAAGGTGACTGTTAAAGGATTGACCTGGCTGGCAGAGGCATTAGCTTTAACCCCTTCCCTCCCAGACTGTCCAGGCTTGTGTCCTGGCCCTGAGAGCAGCTGGGAACTGAGATGCTCACAGGGTGTGTGTGGCTGCATTCCCTCAGCTCTGGAATCGCTCAGTGTGGCAATACCTGGGGCAGACTGTGTGCCTGCTCAGCTGAAGGAAAAGAGGTGGGGATGGGCCATGCATTCCCTGGGTAGAGAACAACCTCTTGTGTGGTAGCCCCACAAAAGGGAGGGATGCTGTATTACACGCATTTATCAGCATATTTATCAATAGCAAAGCATAGTTTGACCCCTGAAGTTACACTTTGGCATGCCCACTAGGACTCGATTTTCAAAAGCTTGTATTTAAGTCTGTGAGAAATACTTCAGCCCAAGCCATTCATTTACAGGCCAAATACTAAAAGTTCTTTAGGCTCCAGAAACTTCTTGTTACTTAATTTAATTTGAGGATTTCAGAATTAAAGTCAAAACAGTTGCCCTGAGATTCTTTTCTTTTGCCGGGGTGTGTGCAGCAAGGCTGATTGGTGATAATTTGTTTAACCTTGGCTACCTGCTTGCATTTTCATGACACAAGGGTGGTTTTTTGCAGGGTCATTTAGTAAACCTAATCTAATCCCAAAGAAATTTTTAAAAAACTGTAGAAGGGACACAGACTGTGTTGAGAAATTTGTGCAGAATGGTACATTTGATGTATAGATCTTCGTGTATTCTACAAAATTTCTCACGAAGCCAAAACCTAAGAGGAGGTGGACTGGAATGCAGAAATGGTCAACAGTGCTGTACTCACAGGATTTTGTAGCTAAATGTTCAGCTCTTTTTTACCACTTTATTCCTGCCTACCACTGAGAGCACACACCTCGAACTGCAATCCAGCCCTGTATTTGCATTTCAATCCCTTCTACTGCATTTCTTCTTAAGAAACTTCTTAACTTCATCCAGTAGCTTTAAAATAAGCTATAACAGATGATGAGTTGTCCTGAACACAATAGGCGTCCTAACAGGAAAGAAAGGTTTCAATATCCTTCCAGTGCTGTACAGAATGGTATTACAGAATTGTTTGGTTTGGAAGGGACCTTAAAATCATCAAGTTCCAACCCTTGGCCATGGTGGGGGCAGGAAAAGTCTTCTTTCTTTATTTTATTTTTAATCAGAAAAACATAAATCTTTCAGACTGGTTCTAACATCTCAATTTACTTCAACCATCACTGTGCTGAGAAAGGTTGCTCTATAACAAAATTAATTTTTTCCTGCCTTTAAGCCCAGGCTCAGGTCTGGCTGCCAGGTGCAGCACTTCTCATTAGGGGTATCACTGATTATGTATTACATCAGAAGAGAAACCTGACACGGAAGAGTGATTTCGAAAGAAATTATTTTATGCTGTGATCAGTAGATGCTGATGTTACGATTTTGTTCAGAGAGGGAGGAGGGAAGCTGTGGATCACTCTTGCACAAGACTTGTTTTCCCTTAGGTTTCTCATTACCCATTCCTCAGGCCTGTCTCAAACAGTTCAGGAGCTTTCCAAGCATTCCCTAAATGACAGAATTTCACATAGTAGAGAAATGAACAGAGCAATAAAAAGGTACTCAAATAATAATTACAAATAAAAATACTTCATATGTGACAAATGTCTTTCAACAAAACCTTTCCCAAAACCTTTTTTAGCATTAACAAAATCTTAAATATTTCTTAAAGGAAGATAGCAGTGTCCCAAGTAAGGGTTTAGTGGTAAAATACAGCTGCTGTCAGGGTGCAAAACCCAGCAGTGCCATATGTTCCTGTAAGATTACAGTTTAGAAATGAAGCCATGAGGACTGTGCAAGTGAAAACACAGTCTGAAGTGCTGCGAGTAAAACTCTAAATGATCTCAGCTCAGAGTTGGCCAGAGCTCAACAAATTCCAGCTCTGGGAATTCTTCAGTGACTGACAAGAGCTAGCAGGCAGGAACACTCTCTGTGCTGCAGCCAAGCTGCAGTGCTGCTGACACTGCAGTGCAGCAACAGAGCCCCTCAGACTCCATGCAAGGCAATCCTCCTGACCCTTTCTAGCAATGATCCCAGCAGGGAACAGCTGATTATCAAAATCACGAATCACTGAATGGTTTGGGTTGGAGGAGACCTTAAAGATGATCCTGTTCCACCCCTGCCATGGGCACAGACACCTCCCACTGTCCCAGGCTGCTCCAAATCCCATCCAACCTGGCCTGGGACACTGCCAGGGATCCAGGGGCAGCCACAGCTGCTCTGGGCACCTGTGCCATCCTCAGAGGGAAGAACTCCTGGCTGAGACCTAATCTAAACCTGCTCTCAGTCAGTTTAAAACCATTCTCCTTCTATAATACAGCTAAACATTTTCTTTTACTACAGAAAGAAGTGTGTTTATGGAGAATAAACTCATCACTTGACCCTATTTTTGGGCCTAAAACTTGGATTTTTTACTTTTGCTACAAGCACTGAAATCTAAACTAAAAGTTGATTCATACTATCCGCCGATCATCCCACTCCACATGTCCAAGGTAGTTTGTTTTGGGGGTCGCTGGCAAAAATATTTTATAAAGAAACAAACTTTGAGGCAGCAAACTTAGTTCAAGTCTGAAAAAACATTATAGAAAGAAATGAAAGAACCAAAGAATAGTCAAAAGTTTAATTTACAACAGAGTGCCCAAAGTAGAATTCTGAATTTCTGAAATGTCACTTGTTGAATGTTGTTTTGTTTAGAGACATTTTGACCTGTGAAGAATCAGGACTTCTGCTTTTATCCTAAAGATGAAACCTCTCTTCAGAGTCCTTGTCATTTATGGATTGCTGAAAACCTGGACACAGATATCTTGAGACAGGATACCTCTTAAAACTGATGTCCCATTTTACTGCGCAAATGAAATGCTGTGCTGTCCCAAATGACGGTAAACAGGCACACAATAAAAGCTCTCCCCATTTATCATCTGATTGGTAAAACAGAGTACGTCTATTAAAAGATAAATATGAGAAGAGGAATTGGTTTCCTGAATTATCCTGCTACCCTTCAAGGCTGTCATTCTCAGGTGAGCTTAAGAGAACTTGGAGATGCCAAGGGCAGCACCTTAGGAGAGGTCCTCTGAAAATAAGGGATTTTTGTGGTGGATTTAGTAGCTCCATTGACATTCAAGAGCAACTGGAAACCTGGGATATAAATAGAGATGGGAAGGTAGCCTTGGGCACTACCAAAGCCTAAAGGCTATGCACACTGCAAGGCCGTGGTTCTTGCTTTTATTTCCTTTTTAAATGAAAGTATAACTCTGTTTGAATAAAACTCATTGTTTTAATTTTGAGGGGCTTTTCGCCATTTAAAATTAATTCCACAAAGCCTGAAAAATTAGAGAGTCTATCAATTTTTCTGGAGGTACATACTCACAGACGAATCAGGTGGATGTTAGGGGAATGGGGGTTTATCTTCTCCAAAATGGAAATGCCAGTGTGAATCAGAAGTCATCCCAATGAATCAGGAGAGAGACAATCAGCTACTTCACAAAATCTCAGCTTATTTAGTGCAGCTTGCAGTTGACCCTGAATCAGCAATACTATTAGCTGCAGTATTTGCTCGCCATGAGCACAAGAAAAAAAATTGTTCTTTTTCCTTGTTCTTCACAGCTTTTTTTCCTTTACCACAAAGTAAGAATGACATTGATGATGCATTTTTGAAAGGCATTATTAGCTTCTAAATCAGAATCCCTGTCTGAAACTCCTGGAAATACACAGCCTAAGGATCAATGAACTAAAGCAAAAGACACCAATACCAAGATAGTCAAATGACACTTTAGTGGCAGCAGTTTTCTCTAATTGCATAATCTCTAGAATACATTATGTTACATTACCGGAATAAGGATTTTTAAAAATAATTGTGAGTCACACCCTAAAAATATGAATCTATAATAGGTCTGTTCAATTGTCAGTTGAACAGACAGCATGAAATGGCATAAAGGACACTTCAATTTTAAAGAGAAAGAACTGTTTAGTACCCATGAGAAACACAGTTTTAAGTAGTCATGAGCTCTAACTTATATTAACTGAAAATAAAGCTACCCCACAGTTCTGAGAATTAGTTCTTAGCCTTCTAGTGCTTATCAAAACCAATCCATTGTAAAAATGGCATTGGTAAATATTTACTTTGCTTTGATTTTATGAAAGTAGACTATAGTCTGAAATTTGACAATGAACAGAATACATTCAGTAGAGCACTCAGTCTAGCGTCTCTCTTTTAACATCTCCATTAATGATGGGGAAGGAGGGAAGAATGAGCCCTTGGTAAGTTTGCAATGACTCCAAGCTGGCAGGAGTGGCTGATGCACCAGAGGGCTGTGCTGCCTTCCAGAGGGACCTTGCCAGGCTGCAGAAAAGGCCGACAGGAACCTGAGGGTGTTCAACAAAAATGCAAAGCTCTGCCCCTGTGGAGAGACAAGCCCAGGCAGCAGAAAAGCTCAAAGGAGCTGAGGGGGAGGAGGACAACCAAGGATCCCCTGTGTGTCTGTGTGAGCACTGGGCTGAACATGAGCCTGCAGGGACGGCCGGGGGCACCCTGGGCTGCGATGGACACAGGGAGGGGATCCTTCATCCTGCCCCTTCCTCAGGGCTGCTGAGGCCACGCCTGGAGCGCTGTGCTGGTCCCAGGCTCCTCACTATGATGCCTTAAACAGGCTGGGTAAAAATATGCAGCAGGCACAGCAGTACAGGGAAAAGGGAATTTACCTCGGTTTAATAGGATCTGAGGTGCTCAGACTCATCAAAGGTGGAGTTGAGGAGCGAGCGACGAGCCGGAACTGAGCCCTGTACAACGTGTGCTGGATTTTTATGGACTTCCCAAAATCAGCATATCTACTTAAAATCCCCCAATGAGAAACTTAATAAATGAAGTAATTGTCCCCCATTCTAATGACTCCCCCGCCAAATGAGACTACAGCCTAGTTTACAAAAAGATATTCCAGAGAGAAGGCTCTGTCCAAGGTTGGAGCCTCTGGTTCTAAGATAGTATAGAGCTCTTGGCCTCCTACTGTGAATGTTTGATCTTCCTCCCTGTGCAGGACCCCAAACTAAGCTAAATATCAGACTACAAGGGTTATAAACATGTGGGGCTAAAGGACAAGGAGTGTTTGTGCAGGGAACAAGGAGTGTGTATAGAGGGTAACAGGGAAGGGAAAGGGTATAAAATATAAAAAAAAGGGAATTAAAAAAAATTACTAAAATCACCAAGTACAGGACAGACATGGACATAATGGACAGGGCTCAGTGAAGGGCCACAGGATGATGAGGAGACCAGAGCCCCTCACATGTGGGGAAAGGCTGAGAGCTGGGACTGCTTATCCTTGAGAGGAGATGGCTTGGGGGATCTCACCAATGCACATACACACCTGAAGGGAGAGCTCGCACAGGATGGAACCATGCTCTGCTCAGCAGTGCCCAGTGCCCAGACCAGAGGCCATGGGCACACACTGAAACAAAGGAGAGTCCCTCTGAACATCAGGAAGCCTTTCTTTGCTGTGTAGGTGACTGAACACTGGCTCAGGCTGCCCAGAGGAGTTGTGGGGTCTCCATCCTTGAGACACTAAAAAAGCCATATGGGTACAGTCCTGGGTAACCAGCTCCAGGTGACACAGCTTGAGAGGAGGGATTGGATAAGATGATTTCCAGTGTCCCTGCCACTTCAGCCATTCTGTGAGTCTGCATTAGCGTTGGACAGAGAGCTATAAAATGTACACCTTTGTATTTCCAGTTCACTGACTGATAGTGTTTAACCACTTCTGTGGATCCCACAGGACTGATTCCCTCTTCATGAACTGGCTGACTTAATCTTGGATAGCAAGCAGGATTAGAAGAAGCCATTCTGAGTTTGTATTCCAGGGAGAAACAAGGGGTAAACCTTTCTTGAAAGATGAAATCAAGTCTTTTGCTTATTTTCTACGACTGGAAAACTGAAGTCTACACTCATCACATAGTGCTGTTCGCCTGGAAAAAGTATTAGTCCACTTTCATTGCAGGTTAAAATCAGAAGCAGTGGGGAATAGCATGAGTCTGACACTTAAATGTGAGGCCCAATACTGTACTTAATCCAACTCTCCTGTTACACACACTGTTTGCATGGAGGAGTCCAAGTGTGCTTAGCTCCTACTGGGGTTTTAACCTCTACTCCATGTAGACTCAACAGCTGCGCTTGTAAGTTCATGGAAATACCAAGGGAGCAGCTAAAATCTCATTTTTAATGTATATTGTAAGCCTACCTATGGCAATGTGCATAGAATGCATTATTAAGGAAGTAAATAATTATTTGGTCACCAAATTAAAGGCCTTCCTAAGGCAATCAGGTGCAAAACTACCTTGCCTGCCAGGTTCTCTCTAGCCCTTTCTCAGTTTCATTTGGCTCAGGTTGCTTGGTCAATGCATGACTCTTGAGGTGGAATGTGTCTCTCAAGCCTGTAAATATATAATTTCACTGTGATGAATATGAAATACAAGTTCATCATTCAGGACACAATGCACATATCCTAAGTGCTGCCCCGGGATTAGCAGGATTTATGAGCAGATAGAGTTCTCACTGCACACAGCCTTTAGTGCTCCTGCAAGTCCAGGCAGTGATAAACTGCAAGTGTTTAAGCTGGGAAAGCTCTTGTTGTGTTGCCTAATTAAACCTCTTCTGGTATCACACTTACCGCTCTTGATGATATCTTGCAGACAATTTGAACTGCAAATTGGTGAGTTGTCCCTAGATTTTGGTCTTTGCTAACGATTAAAGCTTTTTGGTTCATATTGGCGAATGTGTTTTATAATCATGTTGGTAAGCAGTCACAGTGTCACCACCTAAATCCAAATTGCTGTTGTTACACTATCTGGTGCCACATAAGCCAAATGATCAATACCTTCTCATATAATTATCCATTCTCATAATGAAGCAGGCACTGACATAAAGGCAAAACAAGACTTTTTCACAAGACTTTGACACTCAGCTCTGTTAAACTGTTCATTGAAGCTATGCTTACTTAAAATACAAAACTAAGCCTGGCTAGAAGAGTTTTCATGTCTATTATTTTTCTTGGATTTTGTAATACTTCTAGATGACATTGACACTGAAGCCTGTCAAAAGCTTTCTTTAAATATGTAAAGTTTGATGGCTTTTGCTATTCAATTATCTTTTGATGACTATTCTTTGGGTAAAAATCCAGTGGGCCCCTGGAGTTCTGGAAAGAACCACATTTTTCTTTACTTTTACCATAGTTTATTAATTCTGTTTAAGTCAGTTCTGTCTTTGGAGAAGACTGAAGGGACCCCAAAGCCTGGATAGTTTGTGCATATGCTTAGGTCATCCTTGGCATTTTGAATGAAGTGCTGCTTTTAGGTTGATGAGAAAGCTTCCCTGTCTCATAGGGTTTTTAACATTTTGGTGATTTTACTGATAACCTCACCAATTCCCACTTTTTGTGACTGGTTTCTTTTAGAGCTTTTCCTTTTTACCTGAAACTGGTTTTACATTGTATAAAGCTTTGTCACAGCTGTTTGTGATGTGAAATGATTTGGGTTTTGGCTACGACTGCTGACTGTCAGCATCACTGGTTTTCCATGCTGCTTGCTAGTGTTCCATCTCTTAAGCATGATTTGTCCACAGGTTTGTTTTTCTCTGTTTCTAAATTTTTCCTGTTTATTTTTAACAGGTCATCCAGTTGATATAAACTTGCCACTCAGAATTTTGCTTTTCTCTATTAAGTGATTTCCTTTGTGGCTTTCAGAAGCCTTTTCAGTTTCTCTGATAATGTAGACTCACATATTTGCTTGTTTCTCTCAGTTTTTTCCCCAATATATGTCATACAGGGGCTTTTGCTGCTTCTTTTTCCAGAAGTATTTTTGACACTTGGATGCTTGCACCTCTTCTTTCATAGATCTTTCTCTGCTTTCACTCATCAAACTTCAGATTCGTTTTTCCAGAAAAATGTTGCAATTGTTAAGGCTTGCTCAGTATTAGCAAAACGAAGATATCAGGTCTATTACTTATTACTTGGACTGGTCTAACCATCTCCAACGTTATTCTTTAACTTTATACTCCTCTTGTTATGCTTCTATGTTAACTTTTTTTGCCCTCTGCAAAATGTTTGAGCTTTGACAATTTATGTTATTTTTTAAAATTTAATCTCAAAATTATCATACATGAGCAAATTCTGCTTTCCGATCAGCATTTATATGTTCAAACATTCCTGGAGATCTTCTGCAGTGAAACACCAGTGAAGTTCTCTGGATTAATTAATTAATTATAGCTGTCTGTTTCCAAGGGGCTGACAGGAGCAGCGTCACGGAGAGAGGGCCAGCCTGGAACATCTGTGGAGCTCCAGTGGCAGGAGATGACCCTCCAGGCAGCGCTGGCAGTCAGGATCTGAAGGCAGCTCTGCCCCGAGCACTGATCTCACCACCTGAGATTGTTTGTGCCGTGGCCAGCGCTCCACGCGGGGCTCATCAGCAGGGCAGCGCTCCACGCGGGGCTCATCAGCAGGGCAGCGCTCCACGCGGGGCTCATCAGCAGGGCAGTGTTCCACGCAGGGCTCATCAGCAGGGCAGTGCTCCACGCGGGGCTCATCAGCAGGTCACTGCTTTCTGCATTGCTCTGAATGCCACAATTAATGCTAGTCCTACTGAGTCTTGCTTGCCTTAAAATATACAACTTTATTGTCACCTGCCCATGGCTTGTATCGGCCCCTTAGCACTCATGGCAATTTCCTCCAGCAGTCCTGAAACAACATTTGCACAGTTTTGCCGCCCCGTAACTTCCACTGTTGCACACAGCTTTCTACAGGTCTCTCACCTACTTCGGTTTTAAACTGAAGGATTCTGAACACCGAATTCTCCGGCAGCTTTTGCAGCCTTTCCAAGCCTGCCAAGAGAAAATTTATTATTCTAGTGAGCCGTGTGCCACAGTGCCTATCTTATTGTGTTCCTTCTTTGTTTGTTCCTACCAGGATAGTCTGTGGGCTTATGACTGAGTTTGACAACCACTGCATTCGAGATCCCTAGTCTCAAAAAATCCAGTTTGTATGACTTTGTCCAAGCCAAACATCCTGCTATCACAGAAAAGGGTAAGCATTGTCACCGGGACAGTGCATATTTCAAAGAAGGAACAGTATGTGTGGGGCAGCATGACTGCTCTCGTGGGAGGAAATGGGGTGTGCTGGTTTGGGCTGGGGTACAGTTAAATTTCTCCCCAGGAGCTGGTAGGGGCTGTGTTTTGGATTTGTGCTGAACAGTGCTGATAACACAGGGATGTTTTAGTTATTGCTGAGCAGGGCGTGCACAGAGCCAAGGCCTTTTCTGCTCCTCACCCACCCCACCAGCGAGGGACTGGGGGCACAAGGAGTTGGGAGGGGACACAGCCAGGACAGCTGACCCCAGCTGGCCACAGGGACATCCCAGACCATATGGGGTCACGCTCAGCATTACAGAGCTGTGGGGAGACAGAGGAAGGGAGGACATTTGGAGTGATTGCATTTCTCTTCCCAAGTCACCATTGTGCGTCATGGAGCCTGACTTTCCTGGGATGGCTGAACACCTGCCTGGCCATGAAAAGTGGGGAATGAATCTCCTGTTTGGTTTGCTTCTCTGCATGGCTTTTGCTTTCCCTATCAAACTGTCTTTATCTCAACCCACCAGACTTCTCACTTTGACCCTTCCAATTCTCTCCCCCATCCCACTGGGGCTGAGCTGCTGATGGGTTAAGCCATCACAGAAGGTTACAGCCCTTTCCTAGTGCTCCATCTGATCTGTCTGAAGAAATGAAAATAAATTAAAATTCTTATAATTTATTTTTTATTTTTAATTAGCAAAGACAGTTTAGGAAAACTTAAACACTTGTTATACTCAAAATGTCAGATCCAGATCTGCTGAAAGTTACTGGAAGAATTAAAAATGCATTTGTTTGACTTAGCCCACCTCCAGCTATGTCCCATTTTCTGTTCCTGGAGTCAGTGATACACTCTAGCGCTCCAAACTTCCAACATGATACAAATTTTTCCACATTGTCCTGCTAGAAAATGCATACATGTAATTCACACAGCAAGCTCAGCCAAATTCCTTATCCAGCATGAAAATCAGAGCTGCTCATAAAAATACCTTGGGAAGTGTTTGGGAGAAAAATGATTTGCCATCAGCCCTGAACACAGATGGAAGCAACTCTGTAACTTGTCAACAGAAAAGGATGTAAACAAAAAATACACCAAACAAATACTTCCCCATGAATAACAATTTTACAGGAAATGTTCAGCAGCCTTTGTGTAGGACTCCCCAGTTCCAACTCCCACCTGTCAGGAAAAATTAATCCACAAACACAAGGGGTTTATGTCCAAAAAGGAGACAGAGGAGTCCTGTAACTTTATTCATGAATAAAGGGAGAGCTCGTGGGCATTTCCCATGGGGTCTCTCAGATTGCTAGAGGACACAGCCTCTTTTATCCTAATTTCCTGGCCGCAGGTTCCCTCTCTCCTGTCCCCCCTATTGGCTGAGGTACTCGAGAGGTACAGACTTTCCGAATCGCCTAATGCAGACACCGTAATATACATTTCTCCTAAATGTAGACACCCATACTATACACCTCCCCTAAAGCAGACACTCTCAATACACACCCCCTTTCTTCTTTTTCTTATGTCTCTGCTCCTGTAGTTTATTAACACAGTCTTGGGGGAGTCAATCGGTGGAATTCCTATGGAAATCCTTCCCATTGGTTCCTCTATCTCTCAGTATCGCTCTTACCTTACCTTAGTTTGTTTGTAAAGACACTCCCTTACTCCCTTCACTCCTCAGCTGCTGCCCTGTGCAGGGCACAGCAGGCACACAGAAGGCACTGGAGGACAAGGGGTGGCACACGGCTCTTTCTCCTTGGGAGAGGTCTTTACCTTGACAATTGTGCTGCTTCAGAAAGGAGAAAGGAGGCAGCAAGGCTTAGAAGACTCTGTAGTGCCCTCCTGTCCCTCCTGGCGTCCATGAGGCTGATCCCACAAAGCTCAGCAGCACGGTAGGAACAGTCGGTGCAGAGTTACACTGCCCTGCACTGGAATAATTCCAGACTGGGCTGTCAATGGGAGATGTTGGAACGTGGCACATCCCTACCTGTCCCAGAAGCTGTGAGAGGTAATTTAAGAGCTTCTCTGATTTCCACAGTGAACCTTTATGAGCTGCATGGAACAATGAGATGCTTTATAGCTTTACAAGTGCTTGAGATGAGACTATCCCGAGAGGAACCTGTTCCTGAGCCTATTCCCCCAGGCCTTGTCAGAGGAACTTACTGGCAAATGGCTAAGGGCAAAGCCACGAGCAAGATCCTGCTCAGGAGAACACTGACGGGAGAAGGTGTGCAGTGCGAGCAGAGCGGCTGGAACCTCCTTCCAAAGCAAACTCAGCACTGCTCCTGACTCTGCCGGGTGAGAAATGAGTGACGAGGGCAGCGTCTGTGGCAGAAACACCTCCCGGCAATGACAGAGCCCTTCAGCAGCCACTGCAGGGGACAAGAGCAGCTTGGCAAGGCACACACACAGAACCATCACCAAACGCTGACTCCGGAATGAAAGCAAGGCAAAAAAGCCCTCCCTGGATTATTTCACAGAAGCTGACAGAAAATGGCTGGTTTGAACAAGAACTCAGTCACCCAGCTGGGCCAGAAATAGGGGTCTCGGTAATAAGACGTGAAAGGGTTGGGATGTTCCATTGCTGAGATTCCAATTAGCTAAAATGGGGACAAAATTGGTTAATACTTAAGTTGATTCAATCAACTATCTTTCAATTCATCTGCCAGACTAGTAATCATCTCAAGCATGTTCTCAGCCACGCAATTGTGACAGCCTGAGGATGAGCCAACTCAGAGGATGCATCCAGTGAAGCTGATCAGGAGCTGGTTCACACACATAATTTGATTTCTATTTTGGCTTTTCCCTTTTTTGTCAATCAATTGTGCCTTGAGAATTTGCAGTAATTTACCCACCAACGCCCAGATTTACTGCCATTAACACACATAAAGATAGATAAACCTCTTACATACCAACAGCAAAATCTTTTCATTTGCATTTTTCTAGAATTTGGCTAGCTCTCTGTGGTTATGAACTCACATAGCTGAAACTGTCCACTCAGTTCACACCATGAGGCTCCGTAATTATTTAGTCTGACTTTATAGGACCAGCCTGAAAGAACCGGGAAAAGTCCATTGAAAAAAATTACAAATAACCTTTCAACAGGAAGACTTTCTCTCTAAACCAGGTAGTTAATGATTGCTTTGTACCTTTTACCTCTCAACAGCTGCTGCTGTTTCACAGTGCAGTTTGTAGCCATGAGAGGGGGGGAAAAGAATAAAATTTGTAGGCTGACAAAACAGTCTCTTCAAACCTGTAATATTAGAAATCTCCCTTTTCAAAATATCCCTGAGCTGCTACCTACAGGTGTTTGTACATGAGAACATGCACTGTGTACACAGGAATAGCTTTGAGCTCTTCCTGTGGTGGGCATCTGTGTTTAATTTTTGAACAGACTAATGTTTTATAGAAATGCACTGAATCTTCTGAATGTGCCAGTACCATTGAGAAATATTTCATGTTTATTGGTATCCAGCCAAATTAAGCTTTGAGTAATTATTAGAGGTGTGATGTTTTATTTTGTTGTTCAACTCCTCGCTCCTATTCTCCACTCAGCTGAAATCATGCTGTGACATATGCCTACCTGTTCTAGAAGCTATTAGAACTATTTTAAGAGGTATATATGGGGTTTTTGAGACATGCAAAGCACTGGTTAATATGTTTCCACTGATATATTCAATTATGTCCTCATTGATGTATTCATTCCGAGGTTTCAGACCCATGAGGTATTGCACAATACTATCAAACACAAACCAAGTAGCTTTCGTTCTACACTATCTGATTGTTCTCCAGAACATCTGCCTAAATTCTCTCAAAACTGCAAAGTGACAGGTACAACATGGGAGACAAACCTTCTCACTGTCTGCCAGAGCACAATTCCCTAGGGCAGATCATTTAGCAAAAGCCATTTACTGTTTTTTCATTAGTGACATTTGCATACTGTATGCAAATAGGACAAAATGTCCCATTTTAAAGAGCTGTCCAGGGCAGTGCAGAGCAGAGGATGCCTTGCTGCAGGGCCTGCAGTTCTGGGATTTGACTCTTCTAATGACTTCCTTTGTCTCTTGGGATTTTGGTGGCTTTTTAAGTCTTACTGAGACACTTTCTTCTATCACCTTCTCTCTGCTATCTCAGTTCAGACTGTGCATTACAACAGATCCTTAATCTGGGAAGAGATAATTAAAATACGTTCTCGGAAAATGAAGGGCAAAAATGACCTATACATACACTGAAAGATAGGAGATCACAACCAGGACTACACAACATCACCATGTAAAATCTGACTGTTCTGTTTGTTCTTCACCCCTCTACACAATCCTGTGGCACACACAGAAAAATGATTTCATTTTATTTCACAAAACAACCAAGCTTGACTTACATTAATAGCTTTTGCTTGTCATGGGGACAAATCTGGACACTGTATTCACTTCTGTTAGTTTCTTTTGTGTTTCACTATTAAAAGATTTCTCCATGGCAGAAATAGGACTACAATTTTTCAGATTTCAATTGAACAGCCTTTTTGCATTTTTCTGAAATACTCCTGATCATTTTATTAGGCAAAATTACAGTAAAATTTATGTTTTGTGCTAACCCAGATGCTTCACATTATCATGTGACTTCTGGGAGAAACATCTTGCGAAGTGTCAGAGCTGAGTAAGAACATGTGAAAACAAAGGGATAAAAATAAAGCAGAAGAGGAAGAAATCTAGGAGGGGGAAAAAAAGGAAAACAACCACAAATAAGAATAAAATACTTAGTATTTTTAATCACAAAGAGATAAAAGGCAAAGTAATACAACAATGACCACAAATTCACTATGACCTGCAATTCAACCATATTACACACAATTTTGAGGTGTACAAGTTGACAATATATTCATATCAACTAAAGTGCTCATCAAAAACTACAACAGCTTAGGGTACAGAAGATGAATATGTGTAAATTTTTTCTGATGTGCAAAGCTCCCATGTCCATAACTAAACATCCAGGAGCAACCGAACTGTGCAGAGCTCTTTGCAAAACCAATACAGCCATTATGAGTTTCCTCTGGCATTGCCTGCTGTGGAAATGGTTTGAGATGCTGCTCCATGCAGGATGGACTGCTCTAGAGAAAGCATTCAAGATTACTTTGAAGCTGAATCTGAATGATGGACTAGTCTTCCTCAAATTAGGTTACCTCTAGTCATTCCTATTAGAAATAAATTCCCAAGAAAATGAATTCTTAATTCAAAATCAAAATTCTTCCATTCCTTTTACTCCTAGGCCATACTTTACATATTTTCTAGATTAAATCAATACAGTTTTCCTTCCTCAGTACTGTACAGCAGGGGGATTCCATTGATGGACTTCCTTCTTTTGATGCTCGGACTGCTCAGAGACACGACTGTTAGAGCAGGCACTTGGGCTTCACTTCTTTGAGTTTCCAGACCTTGTCCAGATAAAATTCAGAGCTTTGTGACAAACTCCACACTTACTAACAATTCACTATATACATTAACAAATGTTCATTTCCTAGCTGTCACAACCCCGGGGGACATTATAACCTTCACAGCCCCCTCAGCCCTTTGCAGCCTCCACAGCCCTCACAGCCCTCTCAACCCCCTTAGTCTGGGGATGTTCTTGTGAGCCGGAGCCTGACTTGGCACCTCACTTGCCCACACTATGTGGTAGTAAATAAAGTCTTATTTCTATCCATTTTATTAAAGAAATCATCTCTATTATTTAGGCTTTTCCACCAAAACAAGCTTAGTGTTGATCAAGGATCAGTGTTTAAATAAAATAATATTAGGATCAGCTATTAATTTCTGGAAACAGGAATTTTTCCAGGATTTGTCTTTATTCTGCTTTTTTAAAGTTCAGAAATTGGTAAATGAGCTTCTTCTCTCCTTGGGAACGGATCCTACTGCATACTAGTGGGATCAGATTATTGTTAATATCTGCTTCCCTCAGCTATAGTCGCAGATGTTTGAGATTGTACGAACGCACAGGACTAAGATATTTACAAAGAGCAGCTTTAGCTTGTAAGAGCCTTGCTATGAATTGCAAAGGAAGTGGAAGTTCGAAGTGTTCCAGGCCAGGCTGGACAGGGCTTGGAGCAGCCTGGGACAGTGGAAGGTGTCCCTGCCATGGCAGGGGTGGAATGGATGAGCTTTAAGGTCCTTCCAACCCAAACCAGGCTGGGATTCTATACCACAGAAAATTTTCTATCAGTAATTGCCATCTTTTGCAGAATCCTCTTCTAAATGTTATACTCGAAATGTGAACCTTGTTGGAGCTGTCAGTGTCCTGATCAGAAGTGGAATATGGCACTAGGAGCTAAAATGGTCAGTGTTTTTTGCAACCTTATTTTAAAGTCACAGAAGATAGAAATGCTCAGGGCCTGAGGATGACCTTCTACTTCTTAGTTTTCCTAGTGGAGACTTCTACTAATTTCTATATTAGGTTCTATATATGGCTCCTGTATTGTGGAAAATCTTAGTGTTCAGGTAGCTTCTGATTTCCCTCAGCATTTAATTCCATTACCAGCATTAACATGCTAATGCCAATTTTCAGTATTACAACATAGGTTACCACGCTGCTGTATAGGTGAGACTGAAAGAAGTGGGATCTGAAATGACCTATGGTTCTTGCTACATAACACTGCAAAGATGAGTACTTTAATTCTCAAACCCCACTTTAGACCTCCATTACTTTTCTCATGTTTTTTCTTTATTCTGTTTTTTAAAAGTTCAGAAATTGGTAGATGAGCTTCTTCTCTCCTTGGGAGCTGATCCTACTACACACTAGGGGGATCAGATCACTTTTATTATCTGCTTTCCCCAGTTACACAGCATTTCTTCCTGCATGACACACTGCTTTAGCATTTGAAACACAAAACAATATCTGTCTTTACGATTACTGCTTTCAGATATAATTTCAGCTTATCATTAAAGCTGCTATAATTTTTCTTCACTTGTTCAATTGTTCTTTCTTTATGTTCTTAAAAACCCACAGGAACTAGTTTTGATTCTACCACATATAGTCTCAATTTTCAATTCCTTTTTAATTTTATTTTTTCATTCAAAAGGGGATAATGTGTAGGCATGATTCTAGGATTTGACATTTGTGGCCACTCTAGTAATAGTCTTCATATTTTGCATCAAAACTGAGTCCCCATTTTAGCTTGTGTGACTGAGAGAAATAGGTAAAATACCCCTGCAACTGTCGAATGGAATTATCTCACCATTCAATTTTTATATCCCTCTTTCCATATAATACTGATATGGAACTGAGGTACCAGAACAGCTGTCTTTATAAAAAGAAATATATGTATTAAATGTGTTGGCAGTGTTTCAGTTTGATATTTTAGTTATCAACATGATCTGTAATGCTGATAATAATGGAAAAATTCTATTTTGAAACCTGTGATATCAAAACGAAATATTTTTCCAGGTGGCTGCAAGCATGTATAAAATATTCTTGTTATTTCACACAGTCAAGATTCTTGCATGCAAACTTTGGATAACATAAAATAAAAACATTAGCACTGTATGTGTTTGACCATCATGTTAATAAAACCTAATTTCCTTTTATAAAATTCCACTGACAAAAGCAGAAGACCATAATTGTTCAACATTATCATTACAAAAAAATCCAGTATTCATTAAAGAACATGCTGAATATCATCCAAGCCCATGGGATACAGATGCAATTATTAGAGCTAGTTATATATGCTTATTTTAAAATAATAAGAGGATGATAGCAAAATAAAGTTTTCACTGTGGAAGGACATGCTCAGTGTCTCCACCATAACACACAAGGTTTAGATTTCCTTTGTGCAAGAAAAGCCTAAAGGATCTAAAGGAATGTGAAATGTGTATGTGTAAAATCAGTGCTCCTCCATGAATGCTTCTCCCCCAACTATTCAATCTCCACAAATAATACTACATAATCAACCAAACATCAGATTTGTTTAAAAACTCTTTGCAGTTCTTTGATGCTGTATATAATGAATTTGCAGAATATCAGTGCAGTTATTAATGTTTGTGTTCTCAGGTTACTTGGAATGCAAAAAGCTATGTAAATAGACCCTCTGGCTGCACCTGAGGTGAAAAAAGAAGAAATCATAAGGAAGACAAGAAACTTGGCTTTGATGATTTCTCACTGGATGTTTCACTTATTTAATGGTCCCGTTTCCTCATGCTCCCTGTCCTGCTGGTGATGTGGCATGCAGAGTGCTGGCTCAGGAGCACCTGCCCCAGGTTCTCCTTCCTGCCCTTTCGCTTCCATGCCATTGCTTCGCTTCAATCCCAGAGCTGCCAGTGCTGCTCAGCACATCTCTCTGAGCGGGACAGAAATGTTGAAGCAATATAAAGCACAAGAATTCACAGCAGAACAGGTCTGCAGAGCCACACACATCCTCGCTGCTCTGGTGCCCTCTGCTGAAGTCACCATCACCTTGGCCTCTGAGCCTCCCTGGGCAGGGCAAGAGCCACAATCTGCCACCTCTTCGTTTGAACTTTACTTACTTGATTTATTTCCATTTCCATTCTGTCTCAATAGAAAAGCAGAAAAGCTTCCTTTCCTTCCTCCAGTGGTACTTAGGCTGAAATTTGTTCTTTCCTTCACAACATTTCTGCATCACATTTTACAACAGCCTTATACTGAGTTTCAGAAGGTTACATGTGAGTTGAGATGATAACAACCATGAGAATTAGATTTTATGGGAATTACAGAGTGTGTGTGTGTGTGTCTCTGTGTGTGTGTGTGTGTGTGTGTGTGTGTGTGTGTCTATAAAACCATCAACTACTTAAATTAGTAATGTAATTTCTGTTCCTTTCTGGAAGATTTCCTCAGGTGCAGTAAAAATGGGGGAAAACAAGGGACAGGCAAGGCAATAGACTCAGCACAGGTTTTCTACAATAAATCAGTACTTTTGTTTACCTGTAAATGAACAGCTTTACTCTCACTTGGCAGGGATACCTGCACTGTAAAGGTTAAGCAACTTCTCACATTCACACATCAAGCAAGATGAGGTCTGCTCTCCTGTTCCAGACACTGGACCTTGTGCATCCTCCACACTTGTGCAAGTTACAGCAATTGCATTAAGACTAAACTGCCATCTGAGTATTTTTTCCAATCAAATTTCCCAGGAAAAGCTCTCTTGCTACATGTAGAAGGTGGGACTGTCTTACATCTCTGTAATCACATCACATTTCTTCAGTAGACGATGATGATTTCTTGGAGTTATCCTTGCCTTGTATCACCCATAAGGACTCCAGGTTAGGCACTGGCTTGGTCTGAGGCCTGATAAAAAACTTCTCCAGGGCATCTTCCAACAAACACTGCTGCCAATTTCCACAGGAAAATCGAGGATCAACCTTACCTAATCCTAACACACGAATAACTACAAGTTATAACTGCATTTAATTTTAATTTAATTTCATATATATTCATTCATTTTCTATACATAGTATAGAAAATAAGGCAAGTTTAGGTATTTTATGTTAGTGTGGATTTCTAGGAGCAGCTGCTTATTCAGAACTCAATTCTAGCAGTTTTTAGAAAGTACTTTATTCAGGTAATTGCAGGGGGACATTTGACACTTCATCCCTCAGTCGTTTGTCAGAAGAGACCTGTAAACAAAAGTCAATTTTCTAGCATACACACATGTATAATACATACGTGTGAGTATTTTATATATATATATATGTGGCTGCAGCTTATAGTAATAAACAGTTCACAGAAGATTATTTTCAGTGACAAAACATCAAATTTGTTTAGGTAGCCTGAGATTATTTTTTGGAGATCATAGCTGTATGGTAATTTCCGACAGTCTTTTAGCAGATTCTACATTAATGTCTTCTTTGATAGGCCCATTCTCACACACATAACCCCCTACCTTTCTGACAAGAATTTCCTCCTCCACTTTTAATTTTCTTTTCAGCACAATATTCTCAGTTCCCTCTCTCTCTCATTGCTGTACTGGTAAAAAGCTGTTACACACCATTTCAGCAGCTCATTGTCAGCAGGAAAATTTCTGAATTGCAAATGTAAAATACAATTTGTTCCTGTTGTGTATGCTCTTCTGGTTTTGGTGAATTATCACCAAGAATGACATCATTAATCCTAATAGTTAGGGATTTTTTAAAAATTAGACATTTCAGCAATTAATTTTATTTTTTAACTTGCTTAAGAAGAACACAGGTTTTGCAAAAAGATGTTGCTATCTTTTATTGTTAATTTTTTTAAGCTTGTTTGAAGTCTTTAATAATCTGACACGCCATATGATGCTGCCTACTCTGATTCCAGCAGGTGAAGGAGGCAGCATTTACAGAAAAACAAAAAGGAAAATCACTAAAGGGAATTGGTAAGTTGAGTGAAAATTAGTAACTACTGCTGGAATTAGCTCTTATTACCAGGCAGTTTGTGGCTAGTTAACTATTTTTGATGTCATTCTTCTACATAAGCTACTGATATAATTGCTGAAGAAACAAAAGTGAAAGGATCAGAACATCCTGGGAGCACAGATGGAGCTTACATCGTGTATACATTTTTAAGATATTAAATTAATTTAATTTTAGCAAGAATGCCATCGGTTTCTCGGAGATGAATAGATGTTTTTTTACATGCTCATTGAGGCACATGGAAGGCTGTGGTATTTTGGCCTGTTAACAAACCCCAACTATTTTGAGAAGCACACTTTCTGTTCTGTTAGGGTGTAGGATTTGGTCAGTTTGTTTCAGACGGTCGGGACGGAGACGAGAGATCTCTGGAGTTTGGTCTTAGAGCATGAGGTTTATTGTGAAAGGTGTGGGTGTAGGGGAGCTGCTGGGAGCTGCCAGACACAGCTCAGAGCAGGGCAGAGAGGGGAGAGAGGGAGAGAGAAGAAAGAAGAAGAATGAATAATAATAATGCTGTGGTTGCCGTTTGCAATACAATAAATCATCTTCTGTGCTGAATATTCTAATTTTCACTAACCAATCTAGAACAAGCTACAAATCCTACATTTACATACAGCCTAGGAGAGTCATTGCATTACCATACGGCGTTATATTTTAAACTCTAAAAACTGCTTTTTGGACCCTCTGCCAAGTTGGCAGGGTCTGCTCTGACCCTTGGAGCTGTCTGCAAGCAGAGGGGATTGTTTAATCCAAAGGGGATTCCCTTCAGTGGCCACACCATTGTTTTCCAGTTGTTCAGTACCTGGGGTTTTGTCGCTCTGATTTTCTGATATTCGTGGAGATTCACAGAAGCTTGCAGGGAAGTCAGGCAGGCAGCACCCAAGATGGCGACTGAGAGGACTTTATTTACAAAAGTTTTTTTATATAAGCATTAATAATCTAGCAACTATTGGTCAACAGTTTTCCACCCCCTAAAACAATAGGTTACAATCCTACAACATCCAGTACCAAAACCAATGAGATTAAAAGAGTACAGGAATGCAACTTATCTCTATTCTCCATGAGAAAGAAAAGAAAGATTCCTAAAACAGTGCAACTACAGGGTTTGTTATCTCAAAGCTTGTCCTCATTTCAATCTCGCTTATAATTTCCATATTCTCAGCATCTTTTGCCAGGTAATCATATTTATAAGGCTTTCCTATTTCATCTTCCCCAACATTAGGGAAGTTTCTTACTCTAGTACCTAAGGCCACAGCATCTCCGGTTGTTTGCCCCCAATGCTTTTGGTGTTCTGGTGGTTTTGCTACGCAGACATGTGCCACCTGCATGAACAATATGAGCCAGAAAATAAGTTACTCATCTTCCTTGTGTAGTTCTCAGTCTTTACATCTTTTTTGTAGTTGGACTTCAGTCCAGCAATTTGATATCAGAACGTTTTTTGTGAGGTAGTTTATCACTGTCTCTCCCAAGCAGCGATTTTTCTTATCATTGTTTTCATTAACACACAGTGCTCTACCAAAAAAAAAAAAAAAAAAAAAAAAAGAAAAAAAAAAGAAAAGAAAGAAAAAAAAGAGAGAGAAAGAAAAAAGAAAGAAAAGAAAAAAGAAAGAAAAGAAAAAAGAGTTTTCTCTATTTTCACACACAACTCCCACCTTCTCCTTGGATTTCCTTCCACAGGAAGCACTTATGCATGTAGCCACTCATTTTTTCATGTTAATCAGACAAGATAGAACTGTTTCTACCCTACACAGATGAGTCAAATGTTGAAAACCAGTTGAAGGAAACACAGTCATCCATTAATCTCTCAAGTGTAACAGCTACAATTTACAAGGTTTTGGAGGCAGAGGCTGACAGAAATTGGCTTTGTCTTGCGCTTCTCAAGCTCGCAAATTGAAAGGAGAATCCTAGAAATGCCATATTAAAATTCTGAAACACTGACCCTCAATCTGCCTTTCAATGTCAGCTGCTAAAAGGGCAAACCCAGAGAGATACAAAGAACAGAACAGAATCATTTAGTTGGAAAAGACCCTTCGGATGGTCCAGTCTGCCTTGTCCCATTATTGGGCTCTCTGTTGTCGTCTGTCCGGGAAATCCTCGTTGGTCTCTCTAGAACAGTTTCTCCTGCTTTTCTTCGGGTCTATAGCTGTCCAGGATTTGTTTCCTGCCCTCTGTGTGCTCCTCCTCTCTTTGCCCCAAGTATTTCACGGGCAGAGCTGCTCTGCTGCCCGAGTGGGATCGCTGTGCACACCGTACACCGTCAGATCTGTGGGGAAGGACAGGAGGGAAGGTGTGGGTTATAAATTCATAATATTCGTGGGATTCGCAGAAGCCGGCAGAGAAAGCAGGCATGAGGAAGCAGGCAGAGATCCCAAGATGGCGAAAGAGAGAGTTTTATTTACAGAAACTTCTTTATATATCCATTAATAATCTAGCAAGTATTGGTCAGCAGGGAATCCACCTCCCAAAGGCATTGGTCACAGCTATACAGCACCTAATACCAAACACAGAGATTATGAAAGTACAGAAAGTGCAGTTTATCTCTATTCTCCATGAGAAAGAAGAGAAGGATTTCTAAAACAGTGCAACTACAGGAAAGCTGTCATCCTGAGTCACAATCAGCACTTCATGAGGAGACAGTGCTGAAGAATTTCTTTGCACCGGGAATTTATACCACAGCCAAATAAATCTGCATGTCTGGAATGCACTACCGTTAATGTTAATGAATCTTGGCAAAGACCTCTGCAAAAAACAGAACTGTGTCACAATGAAATGCTATTCAGAAGACTGATGCAATTCCCTGGAACTCCACACATGTAAGTTTATTAGCAGGAGATGAACACATAACCTGGCAGATTTTACATGTTCATAGATATTAAAATGCAGATGGGCTCAGGTGCAGCTTATAGAACCAGCATCTGCACCTCTACAGTCTAAGAAATTATTATGGGTAAAAGTACAGGAAAGAATAACTTAAGTGCTTGGCGGCAGGAACAGTTTTTGATATCACCACCCTTTCTCAGCAGTAAAGGTAAAAAGAAAATCAAGTTGTATCCACCACTACCATCTGAAATCTCTGTCAGGTCCCTGTAATTCTATATGACTATTAAACACTGAGCTACAGCATAGCAGAATAAATTGCCAATTCTCAGGCTTTTGGAAGTTCTGTATCACAAGAATCTACTATTATCAGACAAGAACTGTTTGGTTTCTCTTCATGTTTCAGCTTTTCTCTGAAGCCTGAGAGAGATCTGCGCTCTGTTCACCTTGAGTCCCATACCCATCGCTGCCCAGCTGCCCCCTCAGCTGTCACATCTTGCCAGCAGCCAAGTGATGGATATTTTCCTCTGAAAACAAATTCTCACACAACTTCCAATTTTCTTATTCTTCAGAACTTGAAGGTAAAGGGGTTGCTTTGAGGGTCAGGAGTTCTATCACAGACACTCCATTAAGTACAGTGTATATACACTGACAGCAAGGAAGGCTTTATCTCCCCCTGGAAACACAGACTTTTGATTAGTCCGTTCTCCATTGTGGGGCTTCCCAAATGCAGCCTCCCAATTGCAGCTTACCACAGAAGGGCCTGGAGTTACAGACACTGTGCTGTTGTGAAGATTCAGGAGCACTGTTTTAAGTGCTTTTAAGCACGTCTTGCATTTTTTAAGGTCAACACGTTTGTATTTCTGGCCACTTGTCATACATTTTTGCATTTACTCAATTTTCTTTCTCACAGATAAAATGCGATAAAGATCTTCTCACTTAGCAGCATGAAATGTAAGCGTTGGAACAATGTAAGCACCGGGAAAAAATATTGTTGATGTTATAAAAGTTTTTATTTTATTTTTTTTTCTAGAGAGCTGTCACCTCCTAAGCAACTCAAAGGAAGTGCAGTTATAGCCTACATTAATTAACTGATACATAAATGGCTACAGCATGTGAGCAAGCAGTTCTGATGATAAGTTACACTGTGTGCAACACATAAAAGAGTTATGCAAAATATATATAGGGAAAATTGACCTGACTTCCCCCACTCTATGGTTTGTAAATTTTTATATAGGTTTAGACATCACTGTTGCTTTTTCACAATGCCATACATCAAAAAGATTAAAAGGCACAGTGAAAAGACCTCTGTAAAGGTCTAGTCAAGCAAATTTGTACTATGTGCACAATGAAGTGATAGCGTACATGGCATATCAGGTCTACAGAATCCTACAGAATCAATCTGATCCTAATCATCTTTTGCATGAAAAAGAGCTATTTTTTCCAGCCCTATTTCATATAAAAATTCTACCCTGAGACACTTAAAAGTGTAAAAATCAGCCTTTCTTTCAGATCATGACATCAAATTCGAGCTCAGTAAAAATCAAATAATCAAACCCATGATTTTCAGAAAGAGGCAATTTCCTTGGCACCACTCCTGTTCCACTCCCCACCCCAAACCAGGAGAAGGGATGCTCCTATCATCCTACTGACCATTTCCTGAGTTTAGCAATGCTGTTGGAAGCCTGGCACTCTATTCAGACGTCACAAGGCAGGGACAAAAAGGCCACAAACAGCCCAGACACTCTTTTCTGGCACTGAGAAAGAATGAGCACAATGTCTTTGCACGCTTGGAGTCCCTTATGTAGTCACACATATTTAGAATTGGCTGAAAAACAGTAAAAAAAAAATTATTATTTTGAGAAATTTGGAAGTTAAAGGAAACCTTGTTCCCATCAGTAACCTAACAACCAAAAAGGTGTTTTGCTGAGCCCAGCGAGAGACAGAAGCATTGTTTTGCATTACACAGGCCCAGTACATTGATAGGTTGCAAAACCTGTGCCACAAGGACAAAAACTGGCTGCAGGGTCTTAAAGAGAGAGTAACAATTTTTGGGCAGAGATACATATGGAATATAATACCATTTTGGGTTACCCCAGGATAAAACCACAGCAAACACACAGGTGCTATGCACTTTCCCACTCAGCTCTATGTACCATCACATTCTGACACTGCTGATGTCTGAATCTAAACTGAACAGCATCCAGCTACAGCTCACACAGCTTTCACTGACCGTCCTCCTCCCGACATTTGAAAGCTTCTTTTGCACCACAAACATGTGCCATGGTCTGCACTTTAATGCACTTTCAGTCTTGCATAGGTCCAGTCTGTGGTGGTTTGTTGAAAGGCGTGGAGACAGAGGGAATAATCCAGCAAGTGCTTCTGTCCTGACACATTTCTCTGAGCGACAGATAGCTGAACACTTTGGACTCTGTGGAAGCGTATTGTGGTACACACAGCTGAGGAAAAAGGGAAGAGCACACCGGGGTGAGTGCAGAATACATGCTGCAAAGGGAAGGTGAATGCCATGGTGAGCTTCTCTTCTCAGCCCTATTGTATGGGAGCAGCTGCTCGAGGCTTTAAGGCTGAAACTGAGCTCAGTGAAAGAGAAAATGTGATGGTACATACAGCTGGGAAGGAACATACCCAGCCCCAAATGTGCGGCTGAAAGGCTGCCATGAGAAGGGGTAATCCAGTAAGTGCTTTTGTCCTGGCATATCTGTCTGCAAGACATTGACACTTTAAACTCTGCCAGACTGAAAGTTCAAGATGGTACTTAGAGGTGACAATGAACATGCAGAACACCACGGGCTGAGCACAGCTCAGGCTGCAAGAGCAGCATGACTGTCCCCTGAGTGCAGCCTGAATGCAAGTTTTCTATGGTAAGGGGGAAGGTCAGCGAAAGCTTTTTGTTCTGACACATTTTCCTAGTTGAGCTCAAATGGGGAACAATTAGGTTTAGCTTTAGACTCTGCACAATTGAATGTGATGTGATTGCTGAGAAGAAAAACGCCTAACAGCAGTTTGTTTGGTGTGGTGTATAGGCTGTGAGGGGAATAGACAGGCCAGCTCTGGGATTTTGTTCTTAGACCATTCCTATGGGAGCAGCAGCTGGATGTTTTAATGTTTGAAACTGGGCTCTGCAAGAGTGAAAAATCAGGACAGTACCTATAGCTGAGGAGGAGGGCATGTGGGCCCAGTGTGTGGAATGTGTGTGAATTGCTGCCTTGAGAAAGAATTCTCTTGCTATTGCTTCTGCCATGGCACAATTTTGTGTTCAGAGTTACATGAACATGTTGGTCTCTGCTTCACTGAAAGTGCTGAGGTGCATATATATGAGTAAGAAAGTGCAGAGCAACATAATGTAAGTGCAATTCCACTATCTGCAAGGAGAAAGTGACTGTCACTTTATAGTGATGTGAATAAAAGCTTCTCAACCTAAGGGGCAAGGTCCAAGTGATCTCTCTGTCCTGGAACTTTTATCTGTGTGAGTTCTAGCTGGAAACTTTTCAGCTTAGATTCAGACTGCAAGAGTGTGATTGTACAAGTAGCTGAGAAGGAAAGTGCGTAGCTGTGGTGTGTTTGATGTAGTTCATAGCAGGAGGGGAAGGCCAAAGCTGTTTTTTGGTTGAAGTACTTCTTTTTTAATGGGAGACCTGCTGGACATTTTATGATTTGAAACTGAGATCTGACAGTGAAAAAATGTGATGGTACACACTGCTGAGAAAGAAGGTGCATAGCCCCAGTGTGTGGTGTGCTCATGAAAGGCTGCAAGGTGAAAGGGAAATTGAGAAACTCTGTGTCCTGGCACATTTTTCTGTGTAAGAAGTGTGTCAGACTCTGCGAGACTGAAAATGTTGGTACATAGCTGAGAAGGCCGTGTAGAAAGCACCATGGTGGGTGTGAAGTTCACAGGCTGTAAAGGGAAGAAAACTGCCATTTGATTGTGGAGCAAATACAGGTTTCCAAATGTAAGGGGCAAGGTCTGAGAAAACTTTTTGTCCTTTAAGGTGGGTTGACCCTGGCTGGATTCCAGGCACCCACCAAAGCTGCTCTCTCACTCACCTCCACAGCTGGACAGAAGATCCAATGAAGGGTTCATGAGCTGAGATAAGGGCCAGGAGAGATCACTCATCAAATAACGTCACAAACAAAACAAGCTCGAAATTAGAGATATAACTTGAGTCTATTACTAACAAAATCAAAGCAGGCTAATGAGAAGTAAAATAAAACCTTGCAAACACCTTCCCCTACCCCCTCTGTCCCAGCTCAGCCTCCTCCCCCAGCGGCTCCAGGGCACAGCGAGTGGGGCTATGGTCAGCTCCTCACGGCTGCTCTGCTGCTGCTCAGGGACAGGAGTCGCTCCTGCTGCACCCTGGGGTCCCTCCTGTGGGAGACACTTCTCCATGAAGTTCTCCAGTGGGGTCCATGTGACGAGCAGGAGAAGGCTGTGAGCTGCTGCGGTGAGTCCATGCCACAGCAGCAGTGCCCTGAAGGGCTGAGCGTGGGGCACTGCCTGGGCTCAGTCCTGCAAGGACAGGCTGCTCCAGCATGGGCTCCTCTGTCCATGGGCCTCCCGCGGGCTCACAGCCTCCTCTCAGGCATCCTCCCGCTCTGCTCTGGGGCTCCTCAGCGTGCTGCAGGTGCATCTCTGCATCCCCAGGATCTCCATGGGCTGCAGGGCACAGCTGCCCCACCATGGGCTGCACCATGGGCTGCAGAGGAATCCCAGCTCCGGTGCCTGGAGCACCTCCTGCCCCTCCTCTGCACGCCCTTGGTGTCTGCAGAGTTGTTCCTCGCACATATTCTCACTCTGCTCTTCTGTGGCCGTAATTACAACTGCACAATTACCTTTTTGTTTTTCTTTCTTCTTAAATCTGTCATCACAGAGGCTTTGCCACCATTCCTAATTGTCCCAGCCTTGACCAGTGGCACGTCCGTCTCTGGAGCCGCCAGGGGTTGGCTCTGCCAGATATGGAGGGAGCTTCTAGCAGCTTCTCACAGAAACCATCCCTGTAACCCACCTCACTACTAAAGCCAGGCCAAGCAAACCCAACACGCTGGCATATTTATCTGTGCGAGATGCAGACGAAAGCTTCTTGGTGTAGATTTAGACTGCAAGAGTGACAGAATACAATGATACGAGTAGATGAGAAGGAAAGTGCACAGCATTAGCGTGTTTAGACAGAAGGAATTTGCTGGACTGCTTTAGTCCTGATGCATTTTCCTCAGCAAGAAGTAGACGGACATTTCAGACTCTGCGGAAACTGAAACTGTGTGATGCTACTTACAGCTGAGACCAAAAGTGCAGCGCACCATGCTGCAGTGTGTGCAGCTGACAGGCTGCAAGGAAAAGTAACCACAAATCCATGTTTTCAAATGGAAGGGAAAGCGAGAGAAATCTTTCTATTGTGGCATATTTTTGCTGAGAGAAATGGATATAGGATATTCACATTTGATGGTCTGGAGATAGCAATGGTGCACTTAGGTCTCTGTCAAGTACATACGACCATCAAGTGGACTTTCCCACTGTCACCATTCAACAGCTCCACTAGATAGTGCTGTGTTCACACCAAAAACCCCAAAGTGTGGCTCCCAACGTGGAGATGTCTAGTCACTGTTCTCAAATAGCATTCATCAGGACAGAAAGGTTTTGCTGACCTTCCTGTTGTATGTGCAAACTCCTATTTGCACCACACTCAAACTCCTTCCCAATTATATGTGGTAATAAGTTCTATCTCACTCAAAGAGTCCAGATCCAAAACTGAAAGCATCTGACAAAAATATAACTCACGAAACTGACAGTGAGAAAGCTTTTGCAATCAATCCATCCAAAGACTGCTCTAAAAGACAGGTATTTCTGGACCTTACCTGCCCTGGCTCCCCTCTCATCTGCACCTGAAACACTTGGGCTGTGTGCTTTCCTTCATATGGAAAAGAACTTCCATTCTCATTCAAAAGCCCATGGCCAAAATTTGGATTCCACCTCCAAAATTCCGTATGTCCAAGGACTGCTCCCAAATTAAAGGTGCCAGGACAGACAGGTCTGGCTTGCCTTGATCTCCCCTGGGCTGCCTCATTTTCTACCTGAAACAGTGGGGCTAGGTGCTTCCCTTCCTACCAAAAAAAGCAGTCATTCTCCTTCAGGAGCCAATGTCTGAGTTTTCAGTTCCTCCTCCAAAAGTCAGTATGTCCAAAGATTTTTCCTGAATATGATCTGCCAGGGCAGACAAGTCTGGATGGCCTTGACCTCCCCTTAGCCACTCGCAGCTGCCCCTGAAACACTGGGGCTACATTCTTTCCTTCCTATGGTAAAGAACTCTCGTTCTCGTCCAGGAGAGTTGGATTCCAACTCCAAAATTCAGTGTATCCAAGGATTGCTCCCAGACAAAAGCTGCCAGGACAGACAGCTCCAGCTGGCTTTGTCCCTCCATGGGCTGCCTCTCATCTGCTCCTGAGACACTGAGGCACCAGGCTTTCCTTCCTGTGAAAAAGAGCCAGCCTTCTCCTCCAGGTGCCCAGGGCTGAATTTGGGATTCCTCCTCCATAATTCTGTATATTTGAGGATTGTTACCAGGCGATAGCTGCCAGGACCATCCAAATTGTTTATAAACACTCCATGTTCACTATTAAACCATGTCCCTAAGTGCCACATCTACCTTTTTTGAAGACTTGCAGGAATGGTGACTCCACAGCTTCCCTGGGCAGCCCGTTCCAATGCCCAAAGACCAGTCAAGTGAGGAAATTTTTCCTAATGCCCCACTGAATCTCACCTGATGCAACTTGAGGCTGTTTCCTCTTCTCTTGTCCTTTGATCCCCAGGAGCAGAGCCCGACCCTCACCAGGCTGCACCGTTCTTTCAGGCAGTCGTAGAGAGTGAGAAGGTCCCCCTGAGCCTCCTTTTCTCCAGGCTGAGCCCCCACTGCTCCCTCAGCTGCTCCTGGTGCTCCAGACCCTTCCCCAGCTCCGTTGCCTTCCCTGGACATGCTCGAGCCCCTCAGTGCCTTTCTTTAGGTGAGGGGCCCAGAACTGACACCAGGATTGGAGTGCCTCAGCAGTGCCAGCACAGGAGATGGTCACTGCTGATGCCTTTTTCTCTGGTCCTAGAATTATGAGCCAGACACAGTTAAAGGGACAAAAGGGTTTTACCTTGGTATTTAATAGGATCTTAAGGTGCACAACTCGTCAAGATGGAAAACGCCGAAATGCACACACCATCTAACGTGCATACAATTTTTACAGACCTTGCAAATAAGCATGTCTGACAAGGATTCCCCAATAAGAAGCTTTATAAATGAAGTAATGTCCCCCTTATCCGAAAGTCTCCCACCCTCAAATGAGGCTTTGTCTTCATTTGAAAGACAGGTGTCTGCTAAGGATGGTGGGAACCTTCCTTAGAACAAAGAATGTGAACCTCTTTCCCTCCGAATTATTATAACTTTGGAATCAAGGGCTCTCAGGCAAAGATATGGGAAAAGGAATAACAGTTCTTTACTCATATCTATAACAAGGCACACAAGCAACAACAACAACAGTAACAACAAACAAAACCAAACCCGCTGGCAGATGTCCCTGGGCTGCCAGGCACTGTCCCTTTGGTGCAGTCCCGGTCACAGCCAGCAGGGGCGCTGTTGGCTCCCAGCCAGGCAGGGCAGGTGCAGTGACTCCCATGGAGCTGCAGGGGGCGCTGTGGGGCAAGGTCAGGTCTGTGTCACGTGGGGAATGGCGGACAGAGGGCTGGGCAGGGATGGTGTGAGCAGGACAGG
>VZRL01002956.1:697191-724393 GCA_013397895.1 Origma solitaria
CCTGGCCAAAATATTTTGTTTCTTTCGTAAGAGTAAATGGTCATTAAATACCAGGTCATTTGTTACCTAGCAACAGAGCGGGGGAAAATTGCCTCGCCCCCAACCTTCAACACTGCCTTTCCCTGAACTCATGGCAGCATGTCCATATCTCTGTCATAGTGGGCAACCCAGAACTGGACACAGTACTCCAGTTGTGGCGTCCCAGGGCTGAGCAGAGGGAAGGGATCAGCACCCTCGACCTGCCGGCCCTGACCTTCATGTGACCCTACGTGCGATTGGCTGCCTTTACTGCAGAGCCCATTGCTGGTTCCTTGATAGTCTTTTGCCCACAGCAGCCCAGCTCCTCTCCTGCAGCAGCTTTCCAGCCGACTGGCCCCACTCTGTACTGCTATATAATGTTATTCCCTCCCAGGTGCAGGACTTTGACTTCCCTTTGTTCAATTTAAATGAGATTTCAGTTGCTCCATTCTCCACCGTGTCCAGGCGCCTGTGGGTGGCAGCACAATTATCTGGGGTATCAGCCACTCCCCTCAGGTTTGTTATGTCCTGCAGAGTTGCTGGGGGTGCTCTCTGGTCCATCCCCGAGGTCAGCAATGCAGCTATTAGTACTGATGCTACGCTGACCCCTGGGGCACACCGTTAGTGACTGACCTCCAGCTGGGGCTCACGCTGCCAGCCACAGCCCCCGAGCCCAGCCATTTGGGACACCTTGCTGTCTGCTTCTCTGCTCTGCTTCTCAACAGCTGCTCCGGGAGGATATGCATAACCAGAGACACACAGCCTAAATCTTGACTTTCAGAGTCTGATCTCTTGGTATGCAGTGATACTGAAAGCAAACCTTCTGAGAATTAAGCCCCATCATGCACCAAAATGCTATATGTATATAAAAAAGTGCAGCTGGGTCTCAGCTCCTGAGCAGGAATATCTGTTTAGTCTGTGTTCATATGAAATTCACTCTTGGAAGCCAAATGCATTTAAATTATTTCAGCAGTTTGTACATATGGCACACTGCATAGTGAGGGCTTTCTTTACCAAGGCTCTGTGCATGAATCCTTGGGAACTGCAAGTGAATTTAAGGGCTGTATTCTATATCAGCCCAAAACTGCCCAGTGAATTGTATTACACAATTCTTCTTCTAGAGACTAAATAGACTAAATAGAGACCAATACATGAATGTTATGAATTAATGTTAATAATCTTTCCCAAAATATGTACAGTTTGACCACACAACACCAAAAGCAGAAAGCACATTAATTTGTATTCCTCTTTTACAAATGGGCAGCTGAAAAAACAGAGATTACATAGGTTGTTGTCAGAGGATGCCATTAACTATGCATAATCTTTTGGATCCTCATCCAAGGTCCTAATCACAAAAAACCCCTTTCTTAAGGCAGAAATTAACAACTGAGAGCTGAGCCAAGTGCACTGCAGTGATGGGTGGGCTAGAGACAAGGATAAGACTGGAACTGAAGCTGTTTAGAAAACAGATTTCAACAAAATGCCTCTCACTGAGCCCCACTACAAGTGCATTGAGAGGAGAAAGAGAATGTTTAAATAGCTTTATATCACAAAAGACAAGTTTCTGCCTACCAGGGTAAGTAGAAATATCTAAAAATGAAGTTCCTTGAAATAAGCTTACAATGGAATCAGCTCAGTCCATCAAATGCTGGCCTAGGAACCATTAGAGTTGAGAGAGAGGCTTTCTTTACTATTGCAACACTCCAGTCAAGTCATCACATCAGATTCCCCATTTAGGCAGTGGTCACAGCAATACTTACTTTTTTAATAGAATGTTTTTATGACAAACACATTTGGGACTACCTTTTCAGTTTTATCTGCCTTTGCAGGGCCCTAGGTTTAAACCTGTTTGACTGCAAAGCAACTTACACCAGCCTAGCTGAAATTCTGACATTGTTTTCTCTAGTGCATTCCTCTTCCAGCTGCTGTTTACACTGAGTCCTGCCTATTTTTTATTATTATTATTAAGACTTATTAATTTATATTTGCCACTGATATTAGCAAAAAGCTTAGAACACCAGGAGCATATGAGTTAAGAGAAATTATATTGTTTCTGAAGAGGTTGTTTCTAAATATAAAAAAAAAAAAAAATCTGAAATGTATTTTTGCAAATGCCTTCTACAGCATCAGACTGACTTTTCTTTTGCCTTGAATCATTGACCAAAACTGCTTGCTGCCAAGATATCCACCACACACATGAGCTCAAAGAAGCCATAGAAAAACACTGAGGCATCTGAGACTATTGTAAACTGAAGCTGTATAAATGTTATGTTAAACTCCAAACCATACAAACACAGCTGGGCCAAGCCTTTCTCTCCCTTTTGCAGAGCAATAGTGAATCACAGTAGTTTACTACCCCAGGATGCTTTTCCCCCAAATCTCTTGTTCTAGGCATATTCCAAGCGCACTTGTGCATGAGAAGTTTCTGTCTATCGCTATCAGACCATGAGAGAAAACTCTAAAGAAGCAATCTCTCGATGCTGCTCACTGATAAACAGAGGTAACTCAGGGCAGGGCTGCAGCATTCCTGCTGACATGTTCCCATGGCTTATGGCCAATTCAGAGTTGAACAAGAAGTCACTACACATAGTCCTTTGAGTACTGAAGAGCAATAGAGAGGAAACAGAACCATTTAAACTTTATTCGTAGGAATCTATATGCAAATTCTAAAGAGGATTACATTGCCAAAACACATAAAATGAGATTAAGTAACCAGAAATAGGGATGTTGCTTAGAACATAAATGTTGACTAGCAGCAGGTGGGCATTCAGCATCCACACACACAGGTGACTCCATCTTCCTGCACACTGGAACCATAGATATGGATACCATGGACCTGCATATCAGAGTCTTTTCATGAGTCCTTTTACACCTCTTCGAAGGCAAATGAACAGGACATTTCCATGATATTGTCTGAAGAATAAGGATCTAGACTCAACGATATGTGATTCATGAATTTTTTCATGAGTCCTTTTACACCTCTTGGAAAGCAAATGAAGAGGGCATTTCCTTGATACTGCCTGAAGAATAAAGATCTAGACTCAACAATATGTGATTCTTTTCAGGGGATGGTTTTGATGTAGGGTTTGGATCTGGTTGTTAACCTCAAACAGCACCTATCAGACCTTAGCACAAAGCATATTAGCGACAACACAAAGACTAAAGTCAAAGCCAGCATTTGCTTTTTGTTCTTCTGGGAACAATGAATTAGCTAGTGTGTTACAATTCAGTGAGTAAAGGAAGCCCTTACAGAAAGCTCTTTCCACTTGTAATTACAACGTTACGGACCTAATTACTCATTTTGTAAGTAATCTCTTACTCCAGTGTGAGAGCAGCAGAATTTGGCACGCTGCTCAGTGCAGGAGCCTCATTGAGTTGTATTTCACATTCATAGAAAACTGCAGCTATTGGACCGAAGCTCATCTGAGTCCCAAAGGTATTAAACTGCCCTCATGAAGTGATATTTGTGAGGAAAGATCTTACTCTTCAGCTACTACAGATATCAATCCTAGTCCTCAAATATTAATAAAATTTTGTGTCATTAAAATTTCCTCCTGCTTGCAAACCCAGAAAGCTGTATTTTATCTACCTAGTAAAAATAAATTAAAAGGGCTCCATTACGCAAATACACAAAGAACAACCTGAGGTCAAAGGTGAGGGATTACATCCACCCCTTAGGGAGGCCTGATTCCTCACACCAGCTGGGACAAGGGTCATTGCACTGACCACATCAGGCCAGCACAGTCAAGTCACCTCTGCAGAAACCCAGTTAACAGAAACTGCAGGCTAGGGAATGTAACCAGGACAAGAAGATTAACAGGCCAAGAAGATTAACTCCATCCCCTCATCTTTGCTTAGTTCTTTATCAAAAAATGTTACTTTAGTCATAGCTAAAACACACAATTAGCCAACCACTCTGAACTACCTAAGATATTTTCTCTTCTTCCTCTCCTGCCGCAGAATGATTCCTCATTGTAGCTGATATTTAGAACAAGCCCTTCAACCAACACTGGAGTCACTGAAGTAGGAAAACACTATGATTTTCCAAGTGAAAAAATGTGAGTCCAGTCTCTGTTGACTTGCCTGGCACAAATGATCCTTCACAAGGAGCAGTTCTGAGGCAGCAGCAAATGGTCCTTGCTTTTATTAGAGACATCTAGACTATCACGTAAGCCCAGGGCTTTCATAAAAAGAAGTACTCAGTGGTTATTAACAGTATGAGATTAAAGTTCCAAGTCAGTAACTGTGGACAGTAAGGCATTTCCTCAGCAAAGAAAACAGTAACTTCTGTGTAACAAAGAGCCTTTCACTTTAACCTCTGTCTTCTTTCAGCTGCAGATGTTCTGCAGTTGTTTGGAGTTTACTGCAGTAATAAAATCTTCTACGTTGATTTCTGAGCAGAATGCAAGAAGCACCAGTTCTTGTGTCTGTAAGAAATGTACCTCAATGGAGCCAGGCCAGTTTATATTAGACTATGGTGTGGCCCTGATTTCTTAAGCAGAAAGTTATTTTTCCCTATCCTAATGTTTCCACTGCTTGACCTTTCAGGTTTGCACAAAATTAGTTGTAACCAGATGATAAAGTAAGTTCGAAGTTCTCATTTTTCTGAGCCTTTCTATTTCCGTACAGACACAAGAAAGATTTCTAATGTATGGAGATCCATGACTCAGTGAGGCACGATGCTCCAACCTGTGCACAGCTGGACCTCCACTCAGCACACAAGTGTTCCTGTGCTCAGGGAATGGAGGATGGGATTATTTCCATCACACCAAACCTTTGGAACAGAGAGGTTTGCAAAGCTCTTCTTCACAGTCATAATGAGTACACACAAAGGGACTTCTTTAGGAAAGGAGGAAAAAAGACTCTGAAAAGAATTCCTGCAGTCTTATGACATAAATACAGTGCAATAGTGACTGAGAGTTATTCACTGTTAAATGAAAATCTCCATTGCTCAAATTTCCAGACTCTGCCTTGTGACACTGTATTGCTAACACCAGCCTCCAGGACAAACCCTTCTGAAGTCTACCGTAGCTGACTGATAACCTCTCTGAATAAATGTGTTGGTTCCAATGCCACTCTCAATGGTCAGATGTCCTTGCCCCAAGAGCAGCCCAAGAGCTGCTTCCCTCGCCATAACCTCCTCAGAACAGCTGGGGCAGGAGGCTGAGCAGCAGAGGTGGCTGCAGTTCCCTCAGGGAACTGTGCCTGAAGAATGCTGGCTGCACAGAAGGGAAAACTTTTCCACTCTTTCACATTACACCTTGGCCACTTTCACAATATTTTATAATGCTACAGCTCCGTCCTTCACCATTTTTAACTGTGCCTGCTCTCCACCACTCTCCCAAACCATAATCACCTTTTTTATGTGCTTTTTTAAACCATCTTTGCTTTCGCTTCCATATTCCTGGATGCCTTTCAGCAAATTAATTCACAAAGGCATTATTCATCTATCAGTGCATTCCTCAAGGCCAACACCCACCAAGATACCGTCAGGAGCTTACAAGCTAATAATAGCTTGTAGTGAGTGAGCAAAAAGCAAGGAATGTTTCTCCAATGCCTCTGCCTTCAAACTGAGGTTTCGAAAGTTAAAGTTTTAAACTGCCCCTAACAAAAACTTTAGAAACAGCTTTATTTCAGAAAACGAGGCACCCTGTTTGAATGTTATTAAAAGAACTTGTAGTTTATTAGCTGTTGCAAAGGTTATGAGGAATTTTATTATAAGACCTTGCAGTTAAGTGAATTGGAACACAGCCATGCAAAAAACAAAGTGAGGATCTTCCAAATACTTTAAGATGGATTCTGTGCTTTATTCATCTTTCTCACCCTTCAGATTAGATTATCTCTTGACTGGCAGATGTCATCACCATGCTTTTTAATCTCAATATAAACACTTTCAGGTGTTTACTTTGCACAACCAACATGGAGCTGGGCTTGCAAGGACTGTACATTTTAGCCCATGCAGTGCACAGCAGAGTATGGACAGTTGTGATCATTACACCTCCAGCCGAGAATGTACAGAAAGTTTGGACTTTAAATCCTGGAAAGTTCCACCCATTTCACAGGCTTTTGTGACGTCAGGCCCCATCCTTCTCAAATCCTTATGGACTTCACACAGGCCTGGAAAGACAAGGCTACAGCAAGTTTTGTTCTCACGAAACAATCAGTCCAAACTGACTCTGGAGGCTTCTATAAATTACCCCAGAATTGCCTACAAGGCAACACAGAGCAAGAAAATTGTCCTTGTTTAACTGAAGACACAGGAATTTACATTGATCTCTTCTCTTGCACCTTCTTCAGGATCACTGTAATTATACTGAGGTTACGTTTGTTCACATCTTTTAAATCCAGACAAGATACCTTCTGTGGAGTTATGTGGATTTACACAAATGTAAGCAAGGATGAGATCTGGTCCTAATTTAGGACACATGTACCAGCACAGATTGTGCTTAGAAAGTTAATTGCCATGTTCATTTTCTGCCTTTTGTTGGGCATTCTGAACATGAAGCAAACCCAATAATTTTAAAATCTTACAGGTGATGTTATCCCTCTTTTCTGTGGCTGCTGAATTCAGACACAACACAAGATGGTCTGATACTCAACTAAAACATGATGGATTAGAAAAATATCCACATAAAAAGTAATGGCTAAAACTTTCACTCTGAAAAGTGATTTACTTTCTGTGAGGAGCAGCTTTATTGATATACTCCCAGCTGCTGGAAAATTAATCTCCTGAGTACTACTTTGCATGGCTATTGCCTAGGGAGCAGTTGCCACACTCTTCTTCTAGGCAAGACTCCAAGGTGGTCATGTAGAGTTTTGTCTGAGCAACAAATTCTAAATTTGTTTGATGGCTGTGAATTAAAAAAAAAAACAACAAAAAACCTCAGCCTTTATATCAAAAGGTTTTTTGTGATTGTGGGCCTTAAGCTGCTGATTCTTAAAATTGGTATTTTTTTCCATGTTCAGCTGCAATTTCCATCCCCCTTTTATGGTTTAATGTTGTTTGCTAGAACAGCCTGATCCTCCCTTTTGAGTCAGAGCTGTCAGGGGGAAGAGAAGAACTTTTTGTTTGTTTGTTTGGGGGTTTTTTTGTTTGGTTTTTTTGGTTGTTGTTGTTGTTTGGTTTTTCTTTTTGGTTTTTGTTTGTTTGTTTGTTTGTTTGGGGGTGGTTTTTTTGGTTTTTTCCTTTTAAATATATGTTTTCTGATAACTTTCTCTTTAGCTCAAAGCCTGAAGCCTCAAACTGCAGCCTCTCAGCTTGCTACTAACAGTCCCACTCTTATTACAGCTGCTCTAGAAAAACCTTTTTGTATGTTCGACAACTCGCTGCATCCAAATAAATCTTATATCATCTACTTGTATGTAGTGAAGGAATCTTGCATTGTGCCTCTCTGGAAGGCAACTACATGATGTGACCATTGCATGAAAACCTTCACAAATTCGTGGGAGTGTGTTTGAATGGGGGAAAAGAGAAAAATCTGTAAGATATATACAACTGAGGCTCTGGTCTTGTTTTTTTTAGGGTGTTATAAAACATAACACAAATAGCTGTACACTTTAGTGGTGCTGAGTGATGATACACTGTGCCAGCTGGCTCTGGCAGGTGTGGAGCAGCACTATCAGCTATAAGGGTTTGCCCAAATCTTGCTCATGAATCCAAGTGCTCCACTGTTGCAATAGAGATGATCACGACAAGTAAAAAGTTCACCACAACAGCTTCTTGGTCAGAGAAAAGGAACTAACTCTTTATTTTCCAAGGCCTCTTTCTACACTATTTCTAACATTCATGTCACACATCCATTGGCTCCCAATTCACCACCCCACAATATCATTGGTTACCCACAGTTAGAACAATATCTTGCAATAACACCACCTGCGAGTCTCTTATTATCATTGTTTATGGATTCCTACTTGTTTTGAGCTGGAGAGAAATAGTGCGAACTTGGACAAACAAGTGTCTCTCACAGTAAGGTTGTTCTCACTACATGCCTACAGCTCCCACACTCCACATTCTCATACCTTGTCTTTGTCAAAATGTGCAAAAGCCTGAATTCCGCATAGCAAACCTGCTGGGAGTTAATGGGGAACTGCAGCTTCATTGTTAGAGCAGCCAGCCCTTGCAAGGACTAATTGATTTATCTGTTTTTTCAGACTGAGGCAAATCATGTTAGACCTGTGGTCACAGATGTCCACCCCATGGCTTCACTCAGAAAATGAGTTCCATAACTCCTGGCAGTGACACCACTGGCGAGTAAGAGCTGTTCCCTGCTCTTCTGGCACTGTCCAAACGCCACCCAGAGCTCCTCCATGAGCTGACAGAAACTGCTGCCTTTCTTATTTCACACCTTCTCCCCTGAATGTTGTGTGCAGCCTCCTTTTTGGAGAGGCACAGAGAAGAGACCTTGAGGGGGCGGCGATGGAATTGTTCTGTCTTTTGGGCAATCTAAAACTTTCACTGCTGGTTGTTGCCACTTTGGACTGAAAGGAACAAGAGGGAGATGTCTTTACAAACAAACTGTGAGGCCTGCTGGTAGATAAGGTCAGATACTGATAGGAGAAAGAAGCAATGGGAGGAACCATATATTCCATAGGAATTCCATTAATTGACACAGATTGGCACTCACCCAGGGATGTGTTAAATCCCTGGACTTAGAGAAAAAGAACAGAAACTCAAAGAAAACAAAAGGGGGGGAGGATGTACATTAGAAGGGGCTCTGTACGAGGCAATTCAGAAAGTCTGTACCTCTCGAGTACCTCAGCCAATGGGGAAAGAGAGAGGGAACCTGCGGCCAGGAAATTCGGACAAAAAGAGGCTGCGTCCTCTAGCAATCTGAGAGACCCCATGGGAAATGCCCATGAGCTCTCCCTTTATTCATGAATAAAGTTACAGGACTCCTCTGCCTCCTTTTTGGACATAAACCTCTGGTGTTTGTGGATGAATTTTTCCTGACAACACCAAGTGGAAAGAGTAGGTTGGTTGGAAACTATAACCACAGACACCAGGCCATACAGCTAACACAGCCAGTTGTGAACGTGTGGCACTCTGAGACACACCCTGTGCCTGAACAGCACATCTTTATCTGTCTAAGCCAGGCTACAACTGCATTAGAATTACATATAAAAGTCTACTGATAAGTTGTTATACCTGCAAATATGGTTTGTGTTAGAAACTGCATCCACCACCTCATCTTCAGCAAATTCTGTGGTGAAAACTTCCTACAAAGAAAGGTGAATCTGTATAAAACGGAATGCGTACAGAGAAATATCTTCTACTGCTTTTTAAGGCAAGCAGATGCAAACTTGTTACTTGGCAGACTGGGAGGAATTTTGTTTGGATTTGTCTCAGGTCTGCAGGGAAGCAAACTAGCTCACCCTTAGATGCCTCCTGGATCAGGGGGAAGGGAAAAAATTAAGAAAACTTAATTTTCTTAACAGCTTATGTCCAGCCCTGTTGGTAAGGAAATGCATCAGCATGCTACAAAGCTGAGGGTATGAGGAATTTATGGTAAAGTACTGTAACTTTTGGCTCTATCCTTGTTAATGCCACTATCAGACTTGATTTACCTACTAAAGTTAAAAAGACCAAAGACACCCCAAAAACCCCCATAAAATGACCCTGCTAAGGCATCAACTCTTGCTTGTTTACCACAGATGGACTAAGAGTTACTGAAGTGGAAATTGGGAGAGCAGGAAGACCTACCTGTGAGAAGTATTATCTGGGGAAGTAGGCCTAAAGGAAGAGCATGTCATGGATAGGATCTGTTTTCATGCCACTGGCTCCCATTAAAGACAGAGATGTTAGAACTCCACTAACTTCAGCACTGACCCTTGAGTTATATTTCTAACCTGCGCCAGATACGTCCCCCTTTTAAAGCAGACTTAATTTTGCATTGGATCAGAGCTAAAAACATCTCACAATCAAGCAGTTGCATGAACTCTGTTCCAGGAGCACAGCAGACTGCTTCCAAACAGGAATGGCTCCCAATGTACCACAGCTTTGGAAAAATTGCCACTCCTTCACTGCTGACAGCACTGAATGGCTGGAGGAGGCTATAAAAAAAAAATTAACCCCCAGTGACAGAGCTTGGGACTGGACTAGTGCCTTGGCTCTGCAGCAGGGAAGGTTTGAGAGTTGCAGCTAAGCTTCCAAGGTCTGCTGGATGCAGTTGTGCTTTGCTAAAGCTGTGAGATTTCAGATTCCACTGGGAGCCTTTCAGGTTCCACTGAGAGCCTTTCAGATTCCACTGGGAGCACTGGTGCTCCGAGCTGGGCAGAAACAGAGCTCCCACTGAATCCTGCAGCCCTACTGCAGCTCTGGCAGGTGCCGGTGCTGTGTGAGCAGAGGCCAAAGGGCTGCTGTGCCAGGAGATGAACTGAGACTGCAGGAACTCTGCCTTGGCTGCAGGATTAAATCTGAAACGGGAGGACTTGCTCGTTGTTAATTGGAGCTGTGTGTAGAGGGGGTGAGCAGGGGGGGGCACAGCCTTTGCCATCCTCCTTCCTACCCCATCAGACTCTCTTCAGAAAAGAGGAATCTGGGGAGGACAGCTACTAAAAAGTATTGCTCTGAGCTACACTTAGATCCTACACAGTTTCTGAGAGATAAGTGTAAAGAGTTTCACCAACAAATTTACAGGAAGGGGAAGGATCACTACGCAGCCAAACTGGTATCTGGCTTTTGGATTGTCTTGAGAGTGTTTTGGGGTAGAAGTGCAAGATGCCAATTAAATACAGGGTGAATGGAAAGGGCTAAGCTTGTTTTAACAGCCTTGTTCAAAAGATCCCTCCTGCAGAAAGTACAGTAAGCTCCATGGTGACAGACAGCACCTTCCAGCAGCAGGGTGGGGCCAGCTTGGACTTGACAAGGCTGCTTTGTTCCACGTAACCTAATTTGTGCACTGCCTCCCAAGCTTGCAGATGCAGGAGATACCAGCAAAGTTTCTGATATTCTGAAGCAATACCTCTTCAGAGTGGGGAATGACGGGACTTGCTTGTATAACCCAGACTTTCTAGATGTCTGTAACCCACCCTCTTGCATCAGATACAAGAATTATAAGTATAGCTCTTACTTCTTAAAAGTTGATTTCTGCTTTTAAAACACAGTAGAAAGCAGCACTGAGTGTGTAATGTTCCTTTGTAAAGGTAAAATGTGAACTACCTGCCCCAACTGCAATGCTCTGTTCCAGGTGCTGGCTCTGGTCTAGCACCCTGCAGATGATGCTCTATGGTGCCCCAGCAGCGCTGAGATCTCTCAGGTTAAATTCCTGGGCCAGTGGGAAAATTCATGTGTGAACTGCCCGACCTACTCCTATTGCTGGCACAGCTAATCTAGTGACAGCATCTGATTTGAAACTGCTGACAGGAAATGACTCTGACTGGAAGGTTTTTGATGTTGTTCACCATGTGTTTCGTGATAAAATGGTAGTGCCATTTACCATGTTAATGGCAGTAGAAATTAAAAGTACCTTATTTAACACTTTCCCCCTCAGGTTTAAATATATGCTGCTAGATAGCACTGAAGGTATCATGAAAAACCAAACTCTTGTCTGATGCAATCAAAACCAGAAGAGGTAAGCCTAGCTTTGTTCAGGTCTTTTGAACAAGTGTGCTTGCTTTAGGACCCTTCTGTTCTGGAAGCAACACATAGTGTCTTCCTAAAATTTTAGCCATTTGTCAGCATTTTGATATTGGAGCAGCAGGCTTAAATGCTGAGTAATTCTCTACTTCTTTTGTGCACTTCCAAACAATTATTTTAGTGAAGATAAAGTTTGTACATGAGGTTTCAGATTTGTTGCATGTCATAATGTCTGGTGTTGTTAATATTTTTCAGTAAAACTTGTTCTACTGGCAAACCTGCTGAGGAGAGCTGATAAACTTTAAATGCTGACACTGAGTCTTAAACCTTTTTCCCCCAAATCACTTAAGACTTCAGGTATAGGTACAATTAGCTTGCCTCTCCTAAATTACCAGCTTTCTCCTATTTGGTGGGGGGTTTCCCAGTCAAAAAGAGATCATAGGAATATCCTTTCCATCCTTTTCAAGTTAAACTTTCCTTGCAAATTGACACCTGGCCTGGTTGAAGGAGATATGCTTGTCATTACATCGATCCTAAGTGTTCTCGTATTCCTCTGCTCGCTGCTTTTCTTGCTTGTGTGCTGCGGTGGCTGAAACCATCTCAGAAGTGCCACGCAGTGCCAGGGCAGCCATGGCGCTGAGACAACTCTGAGAAACACCCCCGAGTGTTTATTTGACGCTCTGTCACTAGGTATGCTAATCATCCTATGTTGATTGGTTGTTGTATCCCTGACTCCGCCCTTCCCTTCCCCTCATTGGTTCTCATTGTATCACACACGCCACCCCTCCCTTCTTCCCATTGGTTGTCACTGTATTTCCCCGCCTCCTCCCTAACCCTATTGGCCCCCAGACCTTTATAAGAACGGCCACTGGGCGCTATTCTTTCTTTTATGCTGCTGGACCCTTTCGAAAGCAAACGTCTTTGGAATCTCCACATGTCTGAGCCCTCTGAGTTCTGTGTCTCTGGCAACGCTTGAGCCAACCAAAGGCTCTGGGGTATGTGTGTGACTGTGCTATCCATCGGTCGGGCGACAGAAAAAGTTCTGCTTGCACGATGTCGGAGGCATCAGCCAGTCTGAGCTATCAAGATGTTTTCGGAACACACAGCAGACCAAATCTCACCCCACCACCGCCCAGCGTTACTTCTGTGTCCTCTGTTGTCATGTCAGTGCTGCTGCCCCTTCCATCTTGCCCCGAGAGTGCCTCAGCCCTCAGGCAGCAGTGCTGTTCCCTATGGCTCTAAGCTGCTGCTGCTTGTCTTGAGGTGACACACCAGAGAGTGTCCAAATGTTGAAGCTGGTAACAGCAAAATACTGTTATCATAACTTTTCCTGAGACTGGCAGGCTCTTGTAATTATTACACACCCTTAATCTTGCTTAAGCCAGACTTTACTAAGGACTGCTGGAAAAAACCCCAAACAGTAGACTTGAACATACTTAAGGCCTGCATAGTCTTTCTTGGATATTGCAGCTTTCCACCTATCCAGGAGTTTGAAAACTGCCTTCAGGAGTGCATGTATTTGTAACGATTACATAACATCCTAATTAATGCCTTAATTTTAATTTGACTTATCCTGAGAAGAAAGAAGTGACCCTTCTCAGTTAATCAGAGAGGCTTTGCTGGAGCTATATAACACAGATAGTCTGGGAATGTTTCCTAGTTGTTGATGCCCCCTGCCCAGGGAAATCAGTGAGGCCTGATTGATTCCTAAACTGAACTTCTGGAGGGAATGAACTACATTTCAGAAATGGTGAGTGTCAGGGCTCACCTGCTGCTTTCATTCACTTGAAAAATTATGCAAGTGTTCTGTATTCTCTCAGCTCTGCCAGGCTCTGCTGGATTAAAGATGTGAAAAGCAAAAGCTGCATTGCAAATGTTTATTTTAAAAATAAATCTATGGGCCTCTCTGATGTTAAGTGATTTCAGTAGCAATTAGCCTGTGTGAAATGTGGTGACAGGGACTCTACTCATTCTCTTGTGCAACTTAACAAAGCCTTTCTTTTTCCTGCCAGGAGATCAGAAGATTCTTCTGCAGAAAGCGCATCTCTCAGACAAGTCAACAAAGTGTTCTGAGAGCAGAGGGGAGCTCTGAGTGACCAACCTGACTCAAGTCAGGGGTGGAACTGCCCCTGAGCAGACATGCCCCAGACCCATAGGACTGTCTCTTCCATTCAGCATGAACCCCAAACAGCTTCAGAGCACAACCACCCAGCTGAGGATGAACAGCACAGATGCAACGAGAATGACTCGTTTGAAGTCTTACAGTTCATGATATTTTGCCGTAACGAGGTCTGATTTGGTTAATTACCTTGCACGGCATGTATGTATAGCATGTATCAAATGCCTGGAATGAAGAAAGAATCTTCAAAAGATCCTTTAGCTTTGGGATGTGTTGTCTAAAACATACATCTCATCTGGAGCAGCATTACTGCAGCCCTCTTTAGAGAGGAGCTGTAGAGGGCTCCAAACTCCTTGCTCTGATTCAGTGGAAAAACAGGCTAACAATGTGTTTAGTAAAATTAATAAAGCCAAATAGGTACCCTTTCAACCATAAACAGTTAATGCATTCTACTGAGTGCCATATCAGTTAATTCCATTACTGCAATAAGTTCTCCTTCATGTTGTTTCAAAGTATGGCTTGAGATTCTATGTCAGCATGTACAGCCAACATTTCAAACACAGTACCAGAATAATCCACTCTGGTTTCTGCCAGGATCTGTTAAAACATTTACATCAAACAGTTTGTCTCAAAAGAGAAATTATTTTAATCCCTTTAATCCTGCTAATGGGTCTAGTTGAATAGCTTGTAATTTTCTTTTTTTTTTGGTGCTTCTCTCACATCTTTCATTTAAAATACCTTCCCTTTATTACTTTATGGAAAAATTCAGAGCAGATTATTTTAAGGGCTGGTTTCTGGTTGTTTCATTTTTTTTTATTAACCATGTCAGTTGTTCCTATATTGCCATGCTTACAAGCTTTGGGGTTTGTTTTTTGGTTTTGTTTTTTTTTCTCACTTTAGCTTTTCAAAATTTTCCCACTGTCCATAAAGTTTGTGTGAAAAAGAATCCTGCCTTTCACTGGCTTCAGATCTTAGGACATTCCTTTCTCAAAAAGCATGGCAATGAAGGGAAATGCTACCATATTATCATTTTTATCAAGATTTTCTGTTGAAATAATGAACTGAAAATGGCAACTCAAATTATTTTTTCTATACAACCCCACTTTTAGACAGGGAGAAAACTACACCTGGAGCAGCTTCAGCCTTTCCCCAGACCTTGCCTGTCGGTATCCATTTTTTATGCTGTGAGCTGTGTTTCAGGACTGTGTCTTCTCAGAACAGACTACTTTTGCCTCTCCATTTAGTATTGCCATTAACTGAACACTGCCCTCTTTGTGCTCTGCCTTTGGCTCCTCGCTGAAGAGAGGGAGTGGAAATACCTGCTTGGAGCTTATCAGAGGTATGTCCTGATCATTACCCTGGTTGTGCAAAAGAAATAGGTGTCAATGATTAACAGCATTTTGTTAGTTCATGGACTTAAGAACCACAAAAGTTTGGGGCACTGCTTAATTTTGAAGGGGATGGGGATGCAAAAAGACTACATTAAGCTCTTTCAGGAGCTGTTGTCAACCCTGTCCCTATTTTTGTTCAGATATGCCTTCCACAGTCAGCCTGCTACACTGATAAAGGAACATGTATAGATAAAACAAAAAGTTCCTGAGTCTTACGTATGATACCTTTTACTTGGGTTCGGGTGTTTCCCTAGGCAGAAAGTAAGAAATAACACAAATTGTGCTGTGCAGAAACTACTGCTGGGAAGAGGTTACTGTAAATATCTTCACTTGTACTCCTGGTTTAGATCTTAGTGCCTGGTCTCCAGTACTGAGAGAAACAAATTGCATGAGTAAATCTATGTTAAGATCAGGACCAAACTTCAAAAGGCATTTATCAATGCCTAATGGTAGTGAGTACTGGTGCAGTGCTGGATGCTTTTACTAATGAGCATTACTACCTGACATTTTCTACTGAAGAGATTTTACAGGCTTGTTCAGGAAAGAAAAACCATCAGACAAGAGTGTATAAATCTGTCTGGAAAAGCTTGGTCTAGAAATGACATGTTAAAAAATCAGTAGCAAGATTTTTGAAGCAGTCTGAGCACTCAGAAGCTCTTACTTCCTTATGGTTTTACCAATGAAATGGAATAAACCCTCTTTTTAAAATGTGTGTATGCGTATGATAATTTCTCAGAACAGTACTGAGTTCAAGTGTGTCCCTACCCCTCTGGTCACTGCACTGAGCTGTCTTGGCTCCGATAGCCATACAGTAATTTTCTGCTCTTTTAATTTATTTGAAGTGCTTCTATTGATTTTCAAATTTCGGAAATTCTTGCTGTAGTTGCCTATATAGGCTGTTGTTTCCAGAGAGACCCAGCTGTGATTTTCTTCTAATAGATCCATGAGCCTATAGCTCTGGCAAAAAATGAGTGCTGCTGCTGTATAAATATAAGCGAGCTACTGAGCTGCTGGCACTAGGTTTTCTATGTGGTTATAATTTAGTTTTTGCAAGGTAACAGTCCCCTGAGAGCTCTAGCAACTACAGGGCAAGTGTAACAGTATGGCACCAGCACCTCCCAAATCTAAATGCTAATTGATTTAGAAATCATGCGTTGGCACTAAGTAAGTCCTTTCTTTCAGTATCTGCCTGGGTAAGTTCATGTTTAGCTGTCCTTAAGAGGAAAGTATGCTGGATCTTACCTGACTGATACACAGTAACAGGCCAGCAATTCTTTCATGTACAGCTCATGTACGGCTGAAGCTGTTGGTAACCAAAACTATTCAAATCACCTGGCTGCTTTTTGGGAGACAAGTTGGAGTTTCAAGCCATTCCCATTTAAACAAGCGCACATATACAGCACATCCTCCTCTATGATTAACACAATCTTTTCACTTTCACTGTCAAGAGTCCCAACAGAACAATCATCTCTCAAACAGTTTATAACTGTGTTCAAGCCTTCTCTGACTACACTTGTTAGCAAGCTGGCCTCTGTACAGGATATTGCCAGTTCTGACCCTGACAAAGTCAACCACACAAACTTTCAATCCCGGTATTATTGATAGTTCTCCTTGATGGAATGCTCTGACCTTTTACATATTTGTCTGCTGAGGAGTGATTGTGTCTGTCTGTCATGGAGTGATTGACCTTTCACAGTAGGTGAGCCAGAGATAAAGAGCTTTTGAAATGGTTTGGGTTAAAAAATAGTAGTTGAGTGTGTGATGAATTCTAGGTAAGAGTTTTTATATAAATAGGCTTCTAAATTGTTACATTGAACCTGGTTTGACTCCTTGTTCTGAAGGGAAGTTTGCACGAAGCACCATTATTGGAAGCCAGTTAAGATGTAGTGAGAGAAAAAGGATGGCAGTCTCACCACACTGAGATCACATTTACTGTAAATGTCCTTTGGTCTGACATCTTATGACTGATTTTAAGCCCTAGTCTCATGTCTTTAAAGTTAAAATGCATGAACAAACTTCACCAATGCCACAGGTATATTTTGTCTACACAAACTTCTTTGCTTCCTTGAGAGATACATGTGAACCATGCAATCAAAAGTTCCTCTGAATCTGGGAGGATGAGAGTCTATCTGAAAAAAACCACTCTGTCTGGATAAAAGGTATTTAAATAGAAGCTATTGTTATTTCCTTAGTGACATGAGTAACTTTGGAATGGCTTCTGTTCCATAGTTGGCATACAAGCCAAATAAGCCAAATCTGTTGAAACCTGTATATTTTCTCTGCATTAAGAAACACAGCTTAGCAGCAGAAATTATTCGGGACTGCAGCCCTTTCTCAGGAAACATCCCCACTGAGGTTTTCCTAAGGTTTAGAGGTCAGGCACAGCTGGAATTGTTTTATCAATATGCAATTCCTCCCCTCTGCCCAATGGGCCAGAGCTCAGCTCAGCACACAAGGACTTGGCCCGTGGAGAACATCACTCCACAGTCTTGCTGAAATGCAGTGTCTGCTCTTGGCAGCCACAGCAGAACCCAAGGGCTTATCTCTAAATTTGACTCAGGAAGAGGAAATCTCAGCTTAAATGTCAGTGAAGATTTATTCAATACTGATGGTATATGAAATAATTACAAGATGGGACTAATCCTATGTGTTCTGCTATAATTTTTAAACTTCAGTTTAATTAAGAGTTTGAGCCTGAACCCGGTTCTAAGCATGTTAGATTTGGAAAAAGACTTTTCAATACACAGAATTCTGAGACTGTGAGGGAAGCAAATGCCTGTCCTGGGCAATGAGCCTCAGGAAGAAACGACAAGTCTGACAGGGAACCAAGATGCTTAAGGAAAAGGGATTGTTTGGCACAGAGAGCTGTCCTAACAGGAACAAAGTAGGCCTGCACCAACTGGGCAAAGGAAGACAAGTAGGGTAAGTGCTGAGGGATAAGGGAAGAGGAAACTAAATGTGACCTGATAAAGAAACTGTATTGATGTACTGAGAACCCCAGACTCATTCTTAAAACAAGTGTACAGCTGGCTAAGTGAAAAAATCAAGTCTGGAACAGGAAGAATAAGACACACAGAAGAAACTAGGGACAAGGGATCAACTTGGCATAGAGGCAGGACACGGTGGCACAGACAGAATGAGTCAGTGCTGCATGCATACAATTGGAAATACAGAGTACAGTCTGCTTCCCTGCAAAACTGAACAGCAGCCCAGGGTTCCTGAATCTCACCATTCCACTGCTGTTCCTGGTATCCATGAAACCCACAGGGAAAGACCTCTGTCCATGTGTTGTGCCTTGATTGCTTAAAGAAACACCATCAAAGGTGTTGGGCAAAAGCAGGGTTCCATATGAATTTGTGAAAGTATGACTTAACACAGCTCCATGGCAAGAGTCTATCTATTACTGCACAGGTTAAATCACACAAAGGAAGATCAAATTAGAAGCAATTTGGATTGATTTACATGGAATCTGGGAATGCAGCAGTGGGTAAGGATGCCAAACATAAGAGAAGCAAAGATAAGGGTGCTAAAGGGTTTAAGCAGCACTTAACCATAGAGCACATTAACATTTACAAAGCAATTCAGTAGGGTTCATTATAATTATAACAATTATAATTACAGGTTTGAGATAGTAACATTCAGTTCACATGCACACAGGTAAGATAATGTGTACACCAATTTCTATGTGTGTAAATGTACCTATCAAAAGTTCCCCTTGGGTTCATATATCAAATCCCTTTGTGTATTCAACAGGCAAGGGTTGCACCTGGAGGAGTGTGGAGATGGGGGAAATATCACCCTAAGCCTCATCATGAGCTCCAAACCCTCAAATATCACAATCTTGAGGGTTTGGAGCTCCAAGGTGGGTCCCACTCAGAGGGAGGTAACTGGCACAGCCATCCAGGAGAGCCCAGAGGGTCTCACTCAGGACCGCTGTGTATAGGGTCCTGAGCTGTAACCCGAGCTGGTAATTACTGGGTTTTTATCCCAAAGTGCAGGAACAACGGTGCCGCTCCACCAGGGTCGCAAAATAATTACTTATCCTTTGTTTCCCACCTTGCTTGGGCAGCTGATGGTTCTGATTGTTCCTACCTCTACCATGCAAGAGTTCCTGCTACGGTCGGGGAGTGCCTCACAGTTGGACTGGTTCACTCGAGGGGTGCTTCACTGCTCAGACGGTTCAGTCAAGGCTTATCAGAGACCTCGGAGACCCCAGAGCAGGCCCAAGAATGAGAGGGGTATCTGGGGGTGTCTGTGTGTCTGTGTGTGTGGGGTGGGTGCAGCCCCACACCATCACAAGTACCTGTGTATTTAGAGCAAGTTAACTGTTCTCATGTTATCAGTTCCTTTCTTCACTTAGGTGACAAAAGTCTGTGAATTGCCTCTAAAGTCTCCTGCCCTAAAAACAGGAAATGGAATTTCTTCTGTTTGTCTTGCATAAACCTTACCTTACACTTCCAGCAGTGTTAAAAGAATGCTATGGCTGCAAGGTCAAGTTAGTTAAGAGTGGAAATCCATATTACAGAGATTTCTGCAATATTGATTTAGCATGTTATGGATGTTATGGTACTGTCTTGAATTACAGTCACAAATTAGGTCTTCTGCATGCTCCTATCTCTGTGGATCCATCCAGTCTGTGTGGCAGACAACACTGCATCCAGTAAGGAATGAAAATACTACAGTCATGAAATTCAGGCTGTCCGTCCCTCCTTGGGAGGTAGATTTGACCTCTTCACTTACCATGGAGTTCTATTGCTGCTCTGGACAAAAACATCTGCACAGATTCTTTTTGTGTGATCAGCAGTACTTTGTTCTTTGTTATCTGGATTCAAAGTCTGAGGATCCAGCTCTGATTTGGACAAACAATTAAGACAGCGACTGCTGTAGTCAGTGAAAACCACCTTGAGTATTTAGGGTACTATAACATGCAATGTAGTAGCACAAAACAAACCCTAGTAAATAGGTAAGCAAATTAAGAAGTATTATTTTACTTTAATTTCTACATGAATAATTTCCTCTTATCTCACAGGAAAGCGAAAATAAATGGATTAATATATTTCATTGCAAATAAATAAGTAGCTTCATCTCCAGCAATGGTTTAGAGAATATACACTATATTGAGCACAGAAGTTGTACGTTTGAGAATAATGACAATTTTTTGTGAAGCAAGCACCATCCATCCTGTGTACTAAAAGACAAAGCAGTAGGATGGGGGAAAGAAATATGCGTTCCTATAAAGCCATACCATAGTGCAAATCCATGGTGAAGCAAATCAGGGATGAACAGATACTGTCAACTTTTATATTGCCTGTCTTCTTAGCATTTGAGCTGGAACCTCACTGTGACGGTCTTTAAAACTTTTGCAATGGATTTATTTAAATTTGCTTACATTAACACAGAAACCTTGAAGCAGATTTCTCCAAGACAATCTGTGTTCTTCAGCTTCTACGTAAACCATTTATTTTGCTTGCTTTCAGAAACTTATAATAAATTACCTTTCTTATATTAATCTTGGGTATATTTAAATAAATGCTCTTATACAGAGGCATTTAAATCAGATAGTGACTGCTATGTTAAAAAACTCAGCTCTTTGTTGTTTAACAATACAGCTAAAATATGGAACAGACTTGTAAACCCAAGGGATTCTAAGCCTGCACAGGAATTCTTATGACTCGGGCATCCCATGGTGTGCAGTGCCTTTATTTGCTCCAGCTGACAGGGGAGGAGAGACTGAGTGAAAAGGAACAATTAGGCACAAAGAGATTGAAATCTTGGGGAATTCCTGTTACCCAAACCTTTTCACTATCCTATCTTTCCACAGTAACCAGGACTAACACCTAGCTGAAACTACTTAGAGATCTGTGTATTTCCTCCAAAGGAAATTTTTTCCCCTGGAACATGGTTGGGCCAAACACCAGGCACTGGCCAAAAACCAGGCACTCACGAGAGCCACTCACTTGCTCTTCCCTGCCACAGCTGGGCAGAGGAGAAAAAAGATAAACAAAGGGGTCATGAGTTAAGGGCCAGGAGAAAACACTCCATGGGCAAAACAGGCTCAACTTAGAGGTACAAAGTGAATTTATTATTAACAGAGACAGAGGAGGATAATGAGAAGTAAATTAAGCCCTTAAAAACCACCTTTTCTTCCTGCCACCCCTCCCTCCTTGCCACCGACAGCGCAGGGAACAGGCGTGGGGGTTTGGTCAGTTCATCACCAGGATCTTCTCCCACTGCTCAGGGAGAAAAGTCCTTCCCCTGCTGTGCCATGGGGTCCCTCCCACAGGACAGTTCTCGTGAGCTTCTCCAGCGTGGGTCCAACTCAGGAGCAGCAGCTCTCCCCAACCTGCTGCACTGTGAGTCCCTCCCATGGCAGACAGTCCTCCCCAACCTGCTGCGGTTGGGTCACTGTTCCAGGGGTGCAGTGCTCCCAGGACAGGCTGCTCCAGCCTGGGAGCAGGGCCCCTCTCTCCATGGGGCTCCCACAGGATCACAGCCCCTCCAGGCACCCACCCGCTCCTGTGGGCACCTCCCCACGGGCTGGGGTGGATCTCTGGACCCCATGGACCCCATGGGCTGCAGGGCACAGCTGCTTCACCATGGCCATCACCACAGCCTGCAGAGGAATCCTGGCTCTGGCACCTGGAGCACCTCCTCCCCCTCCTGCACTGACCTTGGTGTCTCCATGTTGTTTCCCTGACACGTTCTCACCTCCTCCTCTTCTCTGGCTAGGAACAACTGCGTGTGCATCTTGTTTTGATTTCTTCTTCATTCTGTTATCACAGAGGCATTACCATTATTCCTAACTGGCCCAGCCTTGGCCAGCAGCATGTCCATTTTCAGAGCCATCAGGGATTGGCTCTGCTGGACATGGTGGAAGCTTCTAGAAGCTTCTCACAGAAGCCACCTCTGTGGCCCCCCTGCTACCAAAAACCAGGCCAAGCAAAACCAATACAATGGTGCATAGCTAAATTGGTTTTGTTTTTCTACTTGGTTTCATCTCTGCTGCAATGAGCCACTGTATGGGATGTAGCCAGAGGAGACAGCCATGCTTTAGGAAGCTAACTTAAAAAGTGACCTACAAACCCCCTAGCATTTTCTATAATCAAGATTGCATTAGTAAATAAATCTAATTCTACTTTTATTGTTTTTTATCAGGAATAGGGAAATCAGGAGAGAGCCATATTGCAATCTGAGTCAATACTGGAGTTGAAAACTTGCTCAATAAATCCAGTAAAACTGGAGACAGTTTTACTGTAAAACTATTTTTAACTAGATAAAGCTTTTTATGCTTTATCTAATTAAAAACTCTTTGAGACAGGTAACAAAATAACTTTAAAAATTTCTTACAGTCATATATTCTAGAAAAACCTTAGAACTCAAAGGTAACCTTACAGATTTTTTTTATTTCTTTTGTAGAATACAAGACCTTCATATTATAACTTTTTGAGTTTTTATGGGTTACTAGTGTTCAAGTAGTTAAAGCTAAGGTCTGAAGATATTACTGTGATAATCTTGTCTGAATTCTTCTTTCAGTGATACTGGATCTAGGGGGTTCTGTATGAAGGCCCAGATTTTTAAATGTAAAACAGAAGGTGGGTGTCCAATTATCTCTGGGTAGGAATCGGTAATATTTAATGGAATGACAGCGTGTGTTATAGCAAACCACTTAGTTACAACATGCATGAAAAGAGATTGTAACTGAGATCTCCCACCAAAAATCATGGACAGTATATAATCTGGTTCTCAGCTGTTGGTGATGTTAATCCAAGCAAGCACGATGTAAATGTGGTCCAATGCTTCATTTCTCTTTAGGCATGCTGGGGGCACAGGACACGGCAGCTGGCTGCATAGAGAGCTTGGCTTCTGAAGTAAGATTTCTTTTGGCTTACATCCATGGGCTCCAGTGCTACACTTCCAGCTTCTCTTGTAGGCTTGATCCTGACTTCACAGGAACTACAAAGTCAGCTACACCCCAGATTACGAGCTTGCACAACTATTTAAGCTCCAGAAGAGATCACATTAGCAACCATCTCAAAGCAAGGGTTTGTTTACTGCAAAACTCCTTAGATGTGGGCATTCAATAGCTTTATTCTGCAGCTGCACAGTGACCATCAGCACACTGGGTCAGACAGCCAGAACGACTGACCATCACTGCTCAGGGTCACACGTTCCTGTCCTCAGGGCTTCCTTGTGCTGCAGCTTCAGAGAAGTCCAAGATCTCAACCTCTCTCTCTGCACTGCATTCTGCACTCGTGCTGGTTCCCTTATAGCTCTCAGCCTGATGATCTGCAGCTGTGCTTTAAGCTTGTTAAATACATGCCTGGGTAGAAGTACCCATTGCAACACAAAACTCCACCCAGTAGGCAAAACCCCCCACCTTATTAATTAATACCACAGCTAATCTATTCTAATAGCAGAGTAACACCTCTACTTTTGTCCCTCATTTATTCAGATTTTATTTATGAAATTATTTTGGCCAACATGTTCAATTTCTGATTATTGACAAACAAAAATGAGTTTGGCTTTTTGCCAGTTCACCAACAAGTTCATAAAACAATATTCTCAAGGTTCATTTCCCTGACCCAGTTAAGTTCTTTAACAGTAGCAACTTTTTCAAGCAGAATTTAAGTATTTGCAACTTCCTGTCTGGCTTTCACTCTCCTCTCTCTTTACAGCAGTATGCTTGGTTTAAATCCATTCCTTCCAGTCTTCAGAATGTTTTCTTTCCTTTTACCTTCTCTCTCATTCACTCTCACTTTTTTTTTCTTTTTCTTTTCTTTTTCTTTTGTGACCATCTTTGGTTTTGTTCTGCTCCCTTTTTCTATTACAGTTCTGCTTCTCCGCAGTGGTTTTTCTCCCTTTCCCACTGCTGTGCACATTGCTGCTGTTCAGAACAGATAAGGACCTTGTGACAGAGCTTCTTTGTTGGTTTGTTTGCTTTTGTTTGTTTTGGTTGGTTTTTTTTTGTCAGAAAAATGCACAATAGAAACTCTTTAATTTAAGGACATCGAGGTTTTTCAAGGCAAACTCATGTATTCAGACTTTTTAATAAACAAGTTCAAACTAAAGTCAAGGTCAGTAAGATGGCAGTTAACAGAGCTCATTTCCCCTCTCATTTACTCTTTTAATATGTACTTTTTTCACATGTGACTGTACTGAATGATCACCCTTTCAATGTTGCTAACAGAAGGCAGGTGTGTGAAAGAGGCAGGTGCAAAGTAACAGAACTTGATGGTAATTACACTCTGTTGGGTAAGAGAAGACTGTAGGGAGACTTTGTTGGTGCAGATGTGCTTAACACTTGGCAGCTTTAAAAACATATCTGCAGTTATATCCAGAATTATTTTACAGATCATGTCACTCTGCAGGGCATACACGCAAACAAGTGCTGTAAGTCAAAGGGTATCTTTGAAAATTAATCTTTACCTTCAGTCAAGGGTAAACTCTAAGTGAACTGACAGTGGCTTTTGAAAACATACTTTGTATTTCTGATAGTATCTTTCTTGTTCACAGTATTTTATAAACTATTCTGTTTACCAAAATGACAAACTCCTAAGATCCAGGCAGCTCCAAGTTAGAAAACAGTAATCCCCTAACAGGGAGTAACTGGTGGTTCCATTGTGAAAGGAATTTTATGTCAATCAACAGGGGCAGATTGGCTTCCTGCTGTGGTAAAAAGTAAGACATAAGTCAGTTAGTGTCTTAAAGATACTTTTCAGCAAGCTCAATAAGCTTTCATTACGAGTGTTGCTTGGTTTCTTTCAAGCCAGCAGGTCCTGGCATAATGTAGACTTGGATTTACTTTATCATAACTTGTCGAAGAGAAAGATGTCAAAAGTAAATCAACATTACATCTCAGTTCGTAGAACCACAGCTGAATAATCAGATGCACTGCCTCTTGCAGCCAAAACCAACCAGCTGCATTTCTTAGCCTGATTACATCCTTTCAAGTGTTATTTCCAAAGCTGGAAACAACCCCCCCAAATAAGCAACTGACTTAATGTGTTGTTTAGTACACTTGGACAAACATACAGATTTACTATGAGAAATAAATCTGAGGTTGAATCAAGTGTTGAACTGGTGTCGTTGTTTTTTAAGTGTGTGTTTTATCTCTCAGACATCCTCCATTGCCTTTCTTTGTTGCTTCTTGAAAGTAACTCCTCCATTTTTCAAAGTTCATGGGTTTCAACTGACTTCAAAATTCTTTTTTCACTGTGACTTTTTCTCCTGAACTTTCTGCCAGTTTTCTCATAATGGTGTTGGCCTGTCACATAGAATTGTGCACATTTTTAAATAATAACAAGGAAATATAATGGATAATAATACATTGTTACTTCCTATTGTACATTTGGAAAAGTACCTAAGCCTCCTTTTGATTGTACTTTATGTGGTTCGTTTTGTACTCTGTTTGATTGGAAAGTGTTGATATTCTTTGTCCTTAGTATCTTTCTCAACTCCTTGCAGGGGAATACAGAGCTTATGAAATGTATTATTGTTGTGACTACTCTTGGGTTTTAAAATAATACTGTAGTTTAAGGGTATGAAGGAAGCAAGGCTTACAGGAAAAGGCATTAACACCAGATTAATTGATTCAGACTGAAAAATGGAAATGCTTTCAAAGCCCTTTCTTCACAAAAGTTTCCTCTCATATTGCTTTTTAAATGAATGTGAAACAAAGAATATTAGGCATTGTAAATCCACAGGATGGGCAAGACATTAAGCTTGAAGATCAGGCAAATATCTAGCAAACCTTTGTAACTTCTATCTACAGCTGAAAAAATATTCTAAGATACTCAACAAATTCTTTAGTAATACATTCCAGTGTTAGTACAATACAGTGTCAAATAGCATTCCAAGCTGGATTTCATACATAGTTGCTGGGCTTTACGGAGAAGAATATCACCTGGTTCTTTTAAAACCCATTGTCTTTGACCTTTGGGTTTACAGAACCCTCAATATCAGCATATTAAAATTCCTTGCTGCCTGACTGGCAGCAGTGAAGGGAGCAAGGCAAAGAGCTGGAAACACTGCAGAAGCTTCCCCAACTCAATCACGAGTCAGTTTTCAGGTGAGACTACTTGCATTCTTCCTTCTCCCTCCCTCCTCTTACTGATCCTATCCTTCATCTTCCTTGTCCCACAAATATGATTCTCCACATATTTGTGAAGCCTTTCTAGGCACTGCAGTACAGTAATATAAGAATAATGACAAAGTGAGAAGTGCTGTCTAGGGAATATTACACAAACAGTTCACAAGGACACAGTGTTCTTACACAGATTGGGAGTCAGTGATTTCACAGTGGTCAACACAACTGTGCCTGCCAAAACACTGGATATGAAGTAAAAACTGTTCATCTTCAAAACTGGCTATCCGTACCAAAATTCTTCCTAAAACTATACCAGAATATCAACACAATTCTGGCATTTCATGAACATAACAGAATGGTCATATCTATCACATGGACATGCAAAACCTGTGACTCCTGACAGTACCCAAAAATAATGGGAAGTGGCTGACTAGAGAAACAAAGGAAAGGGGGAAGCGTATGTCAAGAAGCACTTCAAAAGTATGTAAAATGGTACCAATAAGTAGAATCATAGAATCACAGACTGATTTGGATTGGAAGGGATGTTAAAGCTCATTTTGTTCTACCCCCTGCCATGGGCAGGGACACCTTCCACTATCCCAAGTCTCATCCAGCCTGGCCTTGGACACTGCCAGGGACCCAGGGGCAGCCACAGCTTCTCTGGGCAACCTGTGCCAGGGCCTCAGCACCCTCACAACAGAGAATTTATTCTTTATATAGTTTTGAAAACTCCAGTTATTAGAGTAAAACCAGAGGATTACGCATTTTCAATAGAGTTTTACAACTGGAATTTGGGGGTACAGGTCTGTAACAGCCTCCTTGGGCACATTTACAGCGTTTTCCCATCCAGCTGCCAGGATTTCAAGCACAGTGCTGCAAAGGGAGGTGGGACTGCTGCTGGAAAAAACGCTGCAGCTGAGCTGAATGTTGTTAACCAAACACCAGAATAAACCATGCTGAAGGATCTGGGAGTTTTTATGCTCTGGCTTTAAGATATTACAAGCTTTTGGGGA
>VZRL01002957.1:0-23906 GCA_013397895.1 Origma solitaria
CCGCGGGTGGGCAGCGCTGGGTCGGGAGGGTTTGGTGGCCCGGCATGGGGACAGGGCAGGACCCCGCTGGTGGCGCTCGCTGCGCGCACAGGTGCCGTGCTCTGACCCCCCTGCCGACGCCCAAAGCCCGCAGCCCTCGCTCGCTCCCCCGCCAGACGAGTCGGGGCGAGGAGGGCAGGGGGGCGAGCCTGGAAACTCGTGGGTTGGGATACAAGGCGCAGGGATAGCTCACCGTGTCCTGGGGAAGGGCACGGGGGTGGAGCTGCGGTGTAACAACCCAAAATTCGCGTGGAAAGCAGGGAAAAGGCAGAGTGTGTTTCAACCGCCTGTGTCTGGTGGCTGTGGGGTTTGTGCTGGTGTTCAGAGCTTTAAGGAGCTGTGGTTTATTCCTCTGCCTCCGGCCCAAACCTCGGACAGATCCATGGCAGGTAGCCTTGCTCTCAGGTAGAAGGCCAGGCCCAATGCAATAAGCAAGGCAGTGCTGTTTTATATGTTTTTATGCTGCATTTGTGCATAGCCTGCCTTGAAATACAGCTTGTTAAAATTCCAAAGTCAGGCTGGTCTTAACTTTATTTGTGAAAAATGGAGCAAGTTTTCATCCCTGTGTATTTTCCTCCCTTCAAGATTCTATGAGGAGCTTCTGTCTCAGGGCATCCTGAAGCCACTGACTGCTCCCGTGGAAGGAATGGTGGTGAGAGAAGGCTCCTGCAATTACGTGGCACCCCAGGGCATTTCCTCGGTTGTCAAGTACTATTTAAAACAGTCAGGTAATGCTTTTAGATGCCTTCGTGTGAAGGGAAGGCTTTTAATGGTTAACGCTTGAAGGGTCTTTCGGATTTCAATCCCTGACGAGGATGTGTAAGTTCCTTGTTTGAGGATGTGTAAATTCTTTGTTTGTTTGTGTATGTCTGGAAGTTGCTTGGGGGGATAAACATGTCTGTGAGCTCTGTGAATTTCCAAGTCCTGCAGATAGAAAAGTCTCCACGCAAATAGAACATCTGCTGTGTAGCTGGGGGCAGAGGGGTGAGCTACAGCCTGTGTTTTGGAGATAGGATGTGAGCCTGCTGGGTGGAGAGTCCTTTAGAAAAGGAGCTGAAACTTCCTAGCTACTGCCTTGGGTGTCATGTGGCAGAACCACGTGTACAGTGCAGTGACTAAGTTAACCCTGTTTTGAAAAATTTGAGCTGTAAGAGTCCTCAGGCATTGGTCCTTCCATGAGATTGCTTTCATATTTTTTTTAATCAGGTGTGTTTTTAAACCCTAACCTTGTAAATAATTATCTGCGTTCCTGCCCTCTGGCAGTGGGAAGCCATTCCCCCTTGTCCTGTCACCCCATCCCTTTCAAATAAGTCTCTCTCTCTGCATTTTCCCTGTGGAATTCGCTGTTACACGTATTTAACTCCTTTTCCCACGCAGGTGCAGATGTCTCCTATGAGCAGCACGTAACTCACATCTCTCTCCGAGATGGGAAGTGGGAAGTCTCCAGGAAAGTGGGGCCCCCGGAGCAGTTTGATGTGGTTATTCTCACCATGCCTGTCCCACAGATTCTCCAGCTGCAAGGGGACATTGTAAACTGTAAGTTCAGGCCTCAAAATCGCAGATATCTAACTCAAAATGGCAATTGAGCATCTTATGTAGCAAAAAACCCACTCAGTAGTCTGAGCTGCTTAATTATCCCACCAGGACTGGGTGGGAAATGATAGGAGCTGGGTAATTTCGAGGCCATATATGTGGTGTGTGACCAGTAATACCCTGATAGCAAAAATATCTAAATAGATGAGTCAGTTTTGAATCTCATCTTTAATTTTTTTGCTGACTCCTAGAGCAGGGCTTGTCTTTGTGCAGCTTGAAAATATTTACTGGATAATCTTGAGCATTTCTTTAAAGAGAAGTATTTTCATTACAACCTCTGATTTTAAGCTTTGTGCCTAAGTAGTCAAATACTCTGTAAAAACAGAACTTCTCTTGCTATTTGCTGTTTTATGAGCCCTCTCATTTCCCCTGTCCCTTTACCATGGAAATTCACAGTGGGCCTGGCCCATCCTGCCCTTGCTGAGGTGGTCTAGTTAACAGTGAAAGAAATAAAAAATAGAATAAGAAATAGAATAGAAAAATAGAAAGAGAAAATAGAAGAGAAGTAGAGGGAGTGGTTTTTTCAGAGCCTTCCCGAGGTTCTGCTAGTCCTCATCTCAAGGCCTTCCCCAGCTGGCACTGATGTCTTTGCAAGTTGTTTTTCTCGGGGTAATTAAATCCTTTCATGTCTGCACAGAAGGCAGGTCCCCTTCAGAAGATGTAATTAAGGTGAACAGTTCATTTTACTTGCTCTCACGAGAGCTGGAGCTGTCAGATGTTTCCCAAAACATCTTTTCCTTCACTGTCCGTGTAACTCCAGGATTAACTTCCATGAGGGAATCCAGCAAGTTCTGTCTTCTCCTCCCCTTCTTCCTGTTTCTCTTGCCCTGTCTGCCTGTTCCCTGTGTGGGACCAGCTCCCAGATTTCCAGCCAGCTGTTCCTGATGGATCTCAGGCGGCAGCACTGACTCCCCCTGCCCCGGAGCCCCTCGGCATTGAAGCATCTTTCCTTCTCATTCCTTCGGCCGAGAGCTAACAGGGAGGAATAGGAGAGGAGAGTGTTTGGAGGGTGTTTCAGAGCCTGACCAGGGTGCGGTTTCAGGTCTGGCGTGACTCTCAGAAGGTCAGGAACATGGCTCTGTGTTTAAATCTCAGCGCTGTTTGGGCTGCGTGTCAGAGCCGAGTTTCACTGGCACAGAAGGGGCTTTTCCTGCACCCACCTCACTTGGGATTTGAGATGCAGTTTCCTGACAGCTGCTGAAAGGAGCAGCCATTCTCTCCCCTCCACGCTGACACTTTTTAGTCATTTGTACGCTCTGGTCTCCCGAATCCGGGGGCAAGATCCGGCGATTCTGAGGGGAGCCATATTTGTGCGCTCCCGGTAGCGATTCCAGCTGCTCCTGGAAGGGGAGGGCCCTGCTGCCTGTTGGAAACTTCCCCCTGGCTGTCACTGCGCCTGAGAGGGCTCCTGCTGCTGCTGTGGGATGGAGCAGGAGATGTGCAGGGCTGGAGGGAGGGCAGGGCTCCCTCCTGTGCGGCCAGCGAAGGTCACGTGTGGCCACTCTGTCACTGTGGGCGAGTGGCTTAAAGGGAAGGGGGACAGGATTTGGGAACGCAGCTGCCTTCCCTGCTGCTCTGGAAGGCCCTTATTGTGTAGAAGAAGGGCTCTGGAGCTCAGTGAAGGATGTGTCCAGGCAGAGTTCATGAGCAGAGTTAAAGGAGCCACTTTTTGTTTGTGTGTTTGTGCACAGCTCTGCTTTTTAGCCTTCTCTCCTTCAGTGCAACACCCCTGCTTTGGCAGCTTCTCCGTCAGGATTCACGGGTTTCAACACCTCCCTTATCCCCCGTGGTCTCCCTTTGCTGTCCCCATCTGCGGGTGCTCTCTGGGATGCCTTTTTGGGGTGGTTGTGTTGGGGGTTGAAGTGCTGGCTGTGCCGGGGCCCGCTCTGGCCACTTCGGGATAATGGCATCTGCCAGGGCAAAGCTAAGTGAAGTTTTAAATGGCTTCTGGTGAGACACTGATGTATGGAGAGAGGCTGGAGGAGAGGAGAAGGAGCAAAGGAGCGGCTGGGTGGACTAGGGGTGCTTTGATCCCTCGGTGAGGCTTGGGATTGGCCTTTGACATTTGTGTGTAGAAGGGCCTGAGCTGGAGAGTTCAAAGGGCTTGCCACAGGTGGGAATTCACCCCTCCAGGAATTCACCATTCTCCTGTTTGGGGGAGGGGGGTCTTCTGCCTCCCACGTTTTTCTGGGAACAATTTTCACTTATTTACACGATATCCGGGAAATTAATATTTTGAAATAACCTCTCGAATTTCGCATTCAGTGGAAAAGTTGCTGTTTTAATACTTAAACTCTTCAGACTAAACTAGACTGGATAGTTTTTGTGTTCTTTTAACCTTTTAGATGAGCCTGAACATGATGTCATTGTGAAGCTGTGTATATTTAGGAGAAGACAGAATTAAGTGGCCTTTGGCAACCTAAAATTACCATTTTATGTGGACTGTGTGAGAAATGACTGTTCCAGATTTGCTCCTCTTGTGAGTGAAAAGCCAAGTCTTAGATTAATGGAGAAGTTAGTGTGTATACACTCCCAATTTTTAAAAACAGATGTAAAATAAAGAATGTAATAGACAGTATGTATATTATTCAGCTTAATTTTCAGCCTTTATTCATTCTTTCTACAATTACTGTGCCCAAATAGATGCAGCAGTTGCATATTTAGCAGCAGCAGAGGCAGAAGTACTTCCAGGATGACTTCCAGAAGCTGCTGGATAAAGGGTTAACTCCTTGCAACTTGTTTGCAACAACAATAGGTGGCAGCAATCAAATGATGTTTAGGACATTCAGCTTGAATAACTAAATTAAATTTACTGCACTGATTAGGGCTTTACATATTCCGGTAGTAAATATTGGGGTTATGATAAAAGGGAAAGGAATAAACGTTTCTGAGGTTTGTAATGTCAGTTCAAGGAGGGGAATAAATTTACTTAAAAGTAGGATCTTTGCGAATGAAAGGGCAAGATTTTGCAAATGTTCATCATATTTCAAAGGTGCTGGACTGTTATATTGGATGCTGATGTTAGAAAAATCCTAGATTTATATCTCAGATTCCGCATGATCCCTGAGCAGTGTGGCTCTTTCTGTGCTTTTTCGGATCAGGTGGACAAGCCTTTTTATCAGTTCTGTTGTTTTCATTTAAGGCATTTGGCAACATGGCAATTAAAGGTTGCCACGACTTGCGCTAGTTTTTTTCTATTTGTGTGTTCAAAATGTTTTCATTGTGTTGCTTTCCTTGGAATTTCAAATTACAGTTCTGCATGTTTAAGCTGCTAATAAAACAGGATGGCTTGGCTTTTGTTTCAAGCCTGACCTATTTTTTTTTTTTCCATCTGTGTGAGTGTCCCACATGTTTTAAATAATACAAGCTGATGAGAAGATACAAGTGAAACCGGGCTGTATTTGCGTGGGGAGGCTTTAGAATGTGAATTAGGAAAGCACAGCTCTGATAATTTTTCACGAGCCACAAGCCCTCGCTGAGTGAATCTGTTTATTTTTGGATAGCACGACGATAAATTTGGAATTCTGTGCTCCCAGTTCCAAGCAATCTGAGCAGGGCTTATCCAGCCTGGAGCTCTCATTACCTAACGGATCTGAAATGTCCAGAGTAAACATGTACACTGATTTGTTAGTTGCTTATCAGGGAGCTGAGGCCACAATGTGGAAATATTTGGGCATTCTGGAAACACAGGGAGTTACTGGTTGTGGTCCTTTTAAAACCTGTCACTCAGCAGATTCTGTCACAGAATCCCAGAATGGTTTGGGTTCAAAGGGACCTCAAATCCCATCAGTGCCACCCCTGCCATGGCAGGGACACCTCCCACTGTCCCAGGCTGCTCCAAGCCCCAATGTCCAGCCTGGCCTGGGACACTGCCAGGGATCCAGGGGCAGCCACAGCTGCTCTGGGCACCTGTGCCAGGGCCTGCCCACCCTCCCAGGGAACAATTCCTAATTCCCAATCTCCCATCTGGCCCTGCCCTCTGGCACAGGGAAGCCATTCCCTGGCTCCTGTCCCTCCATCCCTTGTCCCCAGTCCCTCTCCATGTCTCCTGTCAGCTCCTCCAGGCCACACTGAGCTCACCCCAGAGCTTCTCCTGTCCAGGCTGAACAATCGCAGCTCTCGCAGCCTTCCCTCCCAGCAGAGCTGCTCCATCCCTCTGAACATCTCCATGACCCTCCTTTGGGAGGTTGTTTTTCCTTTGGTCAGATTTGGATTTGCTCCTGGCGTGGTCTGAGAGGAACGAGAGAGGCAGGAAGGGGAAGGTGGCACTGCACATCTGGGGAGCAGGGGAGTGTCTAAGGAGGAGCAGCTGCCACCAAAACCTCTCTGCCAGCCTTCAAAGCAGGCAGAGCTCTTCTGTGAGCTCTGCAGCTCGGGTGTAGCCTCTCTGAGGGAGTACTTCTAAAAATAAAAGCTGCTGGAGCCGGAATTGCACATCAGGAGAAAAAAAAAAAATCAAAGTAGGCCGTGTGTATTCTTAAGTGTGTGTTTGACTGAGTCTGTTTTTAGGTGTTTTTTCAATAACTACAGTGCTTATAATGGGCTTGTTCTGCAGTTATTGAGCACATTGGAGGCCTATCAAACAGGAATATTTATTTTTGACTTCCCTTTTGTGAGTGAAATCGAATCTCTGTCAGGTAAAGGGCTACTTTGCATTTTGGGGTTGTCAGCCGGGGCTGCCTGCCTCGGGTGGAAAGCTGAATCCCTGATTTTTACCCTTCAGGGTAAAACAGAAGGAAAAAAGAGCCAGATGTGGTGCTGGAAGAGCAAAATAAAAACCTGCCTCTTGTGTTCAGGCTTGGTTGGCACTGCAGGGGAGCAGGTGCCAGCTCTGCACGAGAAACCCTGCAGGGACAGGGGAGTCCCCCTGTGCCCCCAAAGGTGACAAAGCCTTCCCGCCAGCAGCCCCTGCTCCTTGTCCTGCCTCACCTCCACAGCTCTGCGGGACCACAGACACACAACCCCCCGAAAAAAGGGCCTTGGGGGTGTGATCCTGGGTTCACCATGTGGCACACAGCCGTGCTGGCGCATTCTGCTCGTGCAGCAGGGCTCGGGGAGCGGCTCGGGTGTGCTCGAGCCCTGGGATGCTCGCGGTGCTGTGGTTTGGGTCCTCAGTTGGGTTTCCTGTGCAGTCCCGGGAGGGATTTCGGAGCACCTGCATGTTCAAGTGGCAGCAGATTGTGCTGATTTAGCTGAACTGGTTCGAAAAAAAGTTATTTCTGACACGTGAGGCAGCGCTGCCTTTGTGTGCTGACACTTTCAAGGCTACCTGGCGTGGCTGTTTGCGATTCCTTGAACCTGGACGTGCCTCTCCTCCTGCCGTGCAGGGCACTTGGCCACAGACCTTTGTCCAATGCTTCTGGAGCTCTTTTGTGTTGTTCCAGCACCCAAAATAGAGAATGGGACCCCAGACATATTGAATCAGCTGAACATGAGCCCATGTGCACAAACTGTTTTTTTTTTTTTTCTCTAGATAATAAAGGTAATGGTATTTGAGCACAAGACATACTTTGAACAGAACAAATAAATGCTCTGAATTTTGTTTATCCCAACAATAAACACAGATACCTCTCAGTTTTTCCCCAGTCTTTGGGATTATGTTTAGATGGAGAAATCTTTCCAAAGCTGCTCTTTGCTGTGAGCCTAAAAGGATGGGGGGGGGGATGATGGGGGGGACGTTCCTTGCCAAAAAAAATGAGCCCAAAGTGAGCCATTCTGAAACTTCTTTATTTGTATCTTGTGGGACGTGTTTGGTGAGCTGGTGGTTTCTGTGTTGTAGGAAGCTGGGATGTGCTGTAAGATCTTACTCTTCAGGAAGTCCAGTTAGGGCATTTTTACCAGCCTTGAATTTTCAGATCCTGAATCTAAAATGGTTTTGATGGTTGATTTTGGGAAAAAGTGATAATGTCATGTGTCACCTCTTCCTTTGAGTAAAATCCTACTTTTTGTTTGAAGTTTTTCGCTTGGGTTCTTTGGGGGAAAAATGTGTTTGGGAAAGCTCTCCCTCCTTTCCTGTTACCAAATCTTCTGGGTAAAGCTGAGAGAGAGAAATGTGCAAAGGTGGCCACAGGCTGATTTGGATTTTTATAGCCTTCTTTTTGATGTGAAATCTGCCACTCAAACGATGGCTTTTATAGAGCTGAAAACCTTGGGAAAGTCTGGTGCAGGTTTGCAAGCAGTCTTTACATTTAATTGCTTGCTTTGGGATTTATTTATTTTTTAGTGCTGCAATCAAATAGGCAGACAAAAATCTTCACTGCACAATGCATTTTAAATGTATTCTCATAGCTTAGGCAGTGCCTGTGGACTGGATGGGGTTTTGTGGATTTCTGGAGGGTTTTTTAATCGTTGCTGGCCACTCACATCACTGTAATTGAGACCATTCTTTACAAAGATTATCTTTACCTCCCACGGATACGTCTGCGAACTTTTCAGCTATTTTTGTAGTCCACATCTGGATTAGAGCAGGGAGAAAAAAAAAATTAATTTTAAACCTAATGAGGTTTTGGCTGTGTTGTATCAAACCTGAATTTTGCATGGAGCCTGCTGTCAGCTTTCCACACTTGGCATCGTAATTTCCACGAACATGGCTATGCCCTTGTATTAAAGAAGCCTCAGGAATAACTTCCCCTCAGACACCTTTTGTAGGAACCCAGTTCTGTTCCTTTTCCTGAGCCATCAGGTACGATGTTAGAGATGGTTTTGGATTGACCTGTGCTGCCTTAGAAGCCTGAGTTTATTACTGATTGCCTTGCTCTTCTTTAGGGCTTTATTTCCCTGCTCTATCCACCTTTCCAGAGATGCTCAAAGCACTGGGAGTATTTTTTTAAAAAGAGAGAGAGCCCTGATAAGCTCTGGCTGGTGTAATTTAGGGGATGGGACAGGCTGGGTGAGAAATGAGGGTGGCATTGGTCACCTTTATTGGCTGAGCTGATGAAGCAGCTCCTGTTACAGCAATGGACTGAGCCGCCTCAAATTATTTAGAGTGTAAAGAACCTATTGCCTTATTTAAATGGATTTAAGCTATCTCTTCGCTTGATTTATTTGAAAGAACAAGGGACATGCAAATAAGGCTTCCCAGAGTCCTGGTGCACCGGCAGCCTCCGATTCTATTCCCAAAGTCATCCTTTAACAACACAGCTCTCCCAAAATGTGCCTGAGCGGTGCAGCTCTGCAAAGACACAGGGGACAAGTGTACACCTCTCCATGAAGAAGGATTTATTGCTCTCTTCCCACTGGATTTGTACTTCAGGAGGAGCAGGGTAGATGCCCATGGAAATGTAGGGAAGTAAATTCCATTCGGGTTTAAGTGTCTCACAGGCTGTTAAGTGACTGCAGAACAAGAAGGTGGTGCTTGACTTTGTGAAGTACAAAGGAAATAGATTTGCTGTCTGCTTCCACGTCCATTTCTCTCCGTCACAGTAGGAGGTGTGTTTGGGGACACTGATGAGGAACCTTTCTATCTATTCTGCTTTAAGCCGTGCTGCCTGCAAAACCAGCATTCACATTTTCTAATGCATGTTTTGCTCAAAACCAACTTAAAACCAGGAAGAAACATTAACTTTGAAATGACCACTTGTTTTCAAGTGGCTGAGCTGCAGCTAGGATTTGTGCCCTGCTCCATGGAAAAGATGGGTCATTTTCCCTAAGACGGAATTTAGCAAGAGCTTGATTTTCTAATCCGAGGAAAATGCTGCATAACTCTTATTTAAACAAGGGAATTTGCCTCAAATGTGGGGTTTACGGACAGAGGATCACAGAATGGTTTAGGAGGGGAAGGAGCATTAAAGGAAGGGACACCTTCCACTATCGCAGGCTGCTCCAAGCCCCAGTGTCCAACCTGGCCTTGGGCACTCACTGCCATCATTAAATACTGACATTTCTCCTGTGTTGATAGCACTTTGCAAGATGCTGGCCCTTTGCAGCCATTGCCTAAGGCATCCCATAATAAATAATACCTTTAGATGTCAGTGTTAGTCTGTTTGCCTCGTGCTCGTGCTGCAGGATCCTGGCCCCGTTCGGATCTGCACACGTGGAGAGAGGTGAAGCAATAAATCACATATCTGTGGGGCTGCCAGAGTGCTCCCAGCAAGGCATTCTAGTCTCAATTCGTGTGCTGCTTGAAGTGCTGCGGGAGGTCATCGTTGTGGCGAGCTTTTCAAACTGAGCTCCTCTGAGTTTTTGCCCCGTGGTTCAGAATTTGGTGTGATTTTTCCACCTCTCTGTTGGTGACAGTCACGGTGCCGTGCTTGCTGCCTCCGGCACTGAAACACCAGCAGGTATTTGGAAAAGAAATGTGACGCATCACTTTGGTTTTTTTATTTTTTAGAATCTTTGGGAGGTGGTAAAATGCCTCCGTAATCCCACGGGGAAGGGGTCTGACAGTTCCCTGAGGTTTGCTGGGGAAAAGGTTTGGGTTTTGTGTCTTGTGGGTGCTCAGAAACATGTGGGAGTTTCGGAACCAGCCTAAGTGGGATTTTCACGTGGTTTGCTGGCCTGAACTGGGCTTTGCATCAATCCTGACTTTAAGGGGTTTGGCTTTGTGTTTTTTAAGCCTGCATAAATCTTCTGGCAGTGGAGCTGTGCTGCTGACCTGCGTGCGTTTATGGGCAATGAGAGACATTCTTGTTTGGCTTATTTTAAATTTGTATTTGTTCTTGTCTGTCGTGTTGCCTTTAGCCATAAATCTTATCTCCCCACTTTTTCTTTTTTTTCATGTGTCATCTCTTGTATTTTACTGTGAAGTCAAAAGTCAAGGGTCTGGGTATTAATTACAGTTTGTGAGGTTTTAAGGTTCAATTTTAAGTGAGTACCTGTGTGAGTTTGTTGTTTTTTGTTTTTTTTTCAATGGGATTTGCAAGGCAAATAAGTCTGGACAGTGTTTTATGACATCAGTATTTCTTCTGCTTTGGGTTTTTTTTTTCCCTCTTTGTCACATTCAGCTATTAGAGTCAATAGTCACCATCAATAAAGGCATAAACAATTTTCTAAGAAACAGTTCCTTGTAGCAGGAGGAGGGGAGAGTTTGGCTTTAGAATACAGCATTTGGTATGATGCACTAATAGCAAGGATTTTTTATTCCATCTGGTATTTTTTTTCAGCCTCTGGTAGGTTGCAGCTGATCTGTCAATAACTTTCAGGGAATCATATTTTTTTTCCCCCTCCACTGTGTCACGTTTTGAGCACTCAGATTTGCTAGCGGTGGCTTCCCTTCTCACAGGCTAAAAAAAGAGGCTGGAAAACCAGGTTTTTTGAGTTGCACACTCGATTGTGTGCCTAATTTATGAAAGCTGGCAAAATTCTGGCAGGGAAGGGGCCATTTGCAATCAGGTGCAGCTTCTTTAATTTGTCTGTGCTTCCCGAACATGTGCTCTGCATGCTTGGCTGCGTGGCTGAATCCTTTGGAAAGTCGTGACAGGAGGGACAGGATGCGAAACGAAAGAATGTGTGATAAAACAAAAGAAATAAACCCGACAAGACACCCAGGACATGTGATCCGGTGGAGGCCACGTGAAACTGATTGTTACAATTACATTACAAATGTACACAGCTTTAATTTTATTTTATTAATCAGCCATCCCTGCTAGTGATTGTGTTTCAGGTAGATCTGAATACCAGGCAAGGAATCTGCTTAAAAAACAAGCAAAAATCCCTGTCACTAATGGAAATTGAGTCATTTGACAACTTTTAGCTGTCGGAAAACTGCTCATTGCATAACCCAGAACTGGAAATTAAATATTATACAGAGAAAAAAAGTTCTGGCACTTCCCCTTCGGTGTGTTTTAGAGCACTGAAAGAAGAGGGAGAAATGAGGTAGTTTATCTCTGGTCCCCACGTCCCTGTGTCAGCCTCCCTCTGTCACCAAGGCACGTATTTGAACAGAAAATAAGGAAGGAAAAAGAAGAACATGGGTTCAGCTAATGCCACGACATGTCACAGGCATTATTTTACAAAAACGTTACCAAGAATTTACAGAATGGCTTGTTAGGTTTCATATCTGAGAGCCACACAGGGCATCATTCAAGTTTTAGCTGGGAGGACAAACTGCAGAACTTTCTAACCAGCTCTAGATTAAATCTATTATTAAGTTATTTTTGCTGGAACAGTGGATTGGTGATTTTTTTTTTGTTTCCTCATCATCATCATGAGGTAAGTGCTCTGAAAATCATTGAGTGTCAGACACTAAAACATCTCAGGTACCAATTCACAATGGTTTCAAGGGAGAATAACAAGAGAAGAAGTGGAATTATAGAATTCTTCTTAAAGTTAAGCACCTTGTACATTCATCCTGCAGAACGACTAAAGAAATTACTGGTTTTTTATCAGTTTCTCATCAAACCTTTCTATAAATGTATTTGCATTGCCTCAGTCCTGCACTGAGGCCGACCCCAGCAGCCAGCAAAAGGGGAGAGAGATGGAACTTTCCTTGTAAGAGCATATGGTTTGATTTAGAATGTGTTTCACAACTGTGACGTACAGAGCCAGGGTTTACTTGTGCTCCGCACTCCCACTCATCCACTCTGCAAGGAAAACTGCACTCAGGATTTTAATAAAAACAGGAAAAGTGCATGGAAGGAGGTGGAATTTATTCGGTCAAACTGAGGGTAAACATGGCTTCACTAAAACAACGAAAATTAACTTTTATGTTGTAGAAACAAACCATACTCTTCTTGAGCACGCTGCTTTGCATGAGAGCAGGTGATTTCTGGTGTAGAATAATGCTGTGTTTTCATCAGAAAATTCACTGATGATGGCATGGGAATGCTTGGAGAGGGAGAGTGACAGAAACTCGTCCAAACACAGATATTGCTCTGTGTGCATGGACAGAAAAATCTGCCCTTGAATGAAGACGTTCCTGGCTTGATTTTTTTTTTTTCTACCACGTGATGTTTAACTTCAACATGCTGATAAACTGCAGCCTCTGGGCCTGATCACATCCAAGTGCTGCTAAAACATTTTACTTTTGAAACTGATGGTTTGAAAGCTGTTTGCTTGTGTTCCCCTTTCAGCCTCCTTTAACATTTATGCATGTGACAGAGCTGACATGAAAAGGGAAGTACAAGTATTTCAAATATAGATGTTGGTCGTAAACCTGGTGGCTTTTATGTGGCCACAGTTTCACAGCGTTGGATCGTGGTGGTGGCACAGGGTTTGTCATGGACCTGTGTCCTTCCCAGAGTTTATAAATCCAGGTAATTTCAGGTTTGTTCAATGCAAGCACAAAAGTGAATTTTCTCAGCTATGACTGTCTTAATTTTCAAGTCGCTAATTTTCTGCAAATTTCTCTTTTTTCCGCTGAGTGCAGGAAAACCAGAGCCTTGCCCTGGTCTTTTCAGGACAGGGTGGTGATTTGCAGCCTTTCTAAAGCTGGGGAAATTCCCCATGGAAGCAAACGGAGCTCCGGTCACATTCCAGACGGTGGATTTTTGCCACTTCCCGTGCAATATGGACTCTGTCTCTCCACTGAGACAAAAGCCTTTGTTGTGCTGAGTCACACTCCAGAACAATACTCAGCTACAGAAGAGTTGATACGCTCTGTTTCTGGTTCCAGTTCTGACTTTGAAGTTCTCCCCTGCACTCGCTTCTCCCTTTTTTTTTTTTATTTTTTCGGTTGGATTGGGGTTTTCCTGGTTTGTTTCGGGTTTTTCAGGCCGGGCTGGCGGCGTGGTTTAGCAGGCACGTGTTTCGCGAGCTCTGCTCTCTGGTTTCAGGGATCACATTGGCGGTCACTCGCGCCTGCAGGTTCTGTCCCCTGCACCTAGGTCTCCTTGGGAAAGAGGGAAGTGGAAGACAGCGCTCAGCTCTCACAAGGCCGGAGCGCAGCAGCTCCCAAGGGGATGAGTAACAACAAATGGTTATTTTTGAGGTGCCTCATTCCCTGCCTGGCTGCTTTGACAGCTCGTGGGGACGCATTGGAGGGGGGAAGCCATCAGGGTGATGACAGGATGTGATCCGTGAGGAAGGCTGTGTGATGAGGACTGCGGGCGATACGCCCGGAGCCGGCACGAGGAAATACCATTTGGATCTTTCATAATATCGCTAAAAATCGGTTGTGATGTCACCCAGATTAAAGCCAGTGGCAATTACAGCATCTTAGGGAAGAGTGTGGTTGTGGGAAAAGGGGAAAAGGAAGGAACCTGTGGGTGTCACCTCCGTCTGTCCCAAGCTGCAGAGCCCAAACTTTGGGCTGGTGCTGGCGGCAGCATCGCAGGCTTAACGTGAAATTCGTGTGATGCTGTGGTCACTTAAATCCTCCTGCCTTCCCTGGAGGCTGAATCCCTGGAAACGGCGGGGAGGGAAGCCCGTGGTGAAATAAACCTCCAGATTAAGGTTTGTGCTCGGATGCTTTAATCCAACATCTGCATGAAGTGCGACAGATTGCAAATTATTCCCAGAGGAGATTTTAATGGGGCCTCGAGGGCTTTATCAATTTCTTTTTGAGACTTCTGGCACCTCACCTTCTTTTGTTACAGTGGCTGCTCGCAGCTTTATAATATTACATGTTTGGCTCTAGGAAAATCTATGCTTGGGGAGGTTTCTTTCACTATTGACATTATTAGTGGGGTTTAATTAGAATTATTGCTCACAATACTGATGGGCTAAGCTGATTGAAGCCCTTTGAATCTAAAGAAAAGATTGTGTTCCTGTAGGGAGGTATTTTCAGCCTCTTCCTTATCTCTTTGTCACTTATAGCACGTCTTTCACCAAAAAAGCACACCGCAAGGTTTGGCACAGGTTTATCTGCAATTTAGGTATTTGTTTCACTCAAAAATTAATTTAAAGTTGAGTGCTTTCAATAGTTTCTGATGAAATTGGTAGGAGACAACACTGACTGGCTATGAATTCCTGGGTTTGGGTAATTATCTTGTGAGAAATTTGGTAAATGAGGAAAAAAAATCCCTCCCAACAAAATTCAGGAAGTATCCATGCAAATTTGAAAAAAAGTCCCAACAGAAAGAAAAATAGGAAATAAAATATGGAATCCCTGAATTCAGGAATAGAAGGAAGAAGTGAGAGGCAGTCAGCAGGAAAAAGGCTGCTTATTAAAACTGATGGAAAATTTGAGCGCCTGAAAAAAACCCAGAAGGATTTGCCAGTACGTGCTGGATATTTACGTGAATATGCACTAAAAATGCCTTCTCAGAGCCCTGATGAAGCGAGGGGTAAGACAATCCTGGAAAAGTATATAAACCCCCTAAATTCACTTCTGAAACAGTGCTGTCCCAGTTTGATCGCCAGCAGAGAAGGGGGATCCTGGAGCTGGCACTTCGTTCAGCTCATCCTGCTCAGCGCTAATAGACAGATTTCCACTGACTCTTTTATCATAAATAGATTTTGCCTGCGTTGCGTTCTTCAGCCATAATGAGGCTTGAAGGGTGCAATTGCCTCTTTATCCTAGAAAGCCAAAAGAACGAAGGAAATGAGTTTTGCAGAGCTGCTGGGAATAGTGAGGGGATGAATAAATCTGACTGAAGGTGGGGATGAAAAAGAGTTGGGTTTTTTTTTGTTTGTTCAGGTTTTTCCTCGTAGAAAACAAGCAGCTAAATTATAGTCCAGGGGCTGCATCCTCCAAAGCCTGAACATCAGCTGTGCCTCCACAGGCAGGATTTCAGCCAGTTGGAAAGAAAAAGTAGGGGATGCCTGTGTGGTGAAAAAGTTTTAGCAAAGAGGAAGATGATGTATGTATTAGCCTTGCAGAAGAGGAAGATAATTACTGTTAGCCATTTTTTTCTTTTTTTTTTCCCCCTTTTTTGTCTCCCCCAAACTCTTAGTTGATTAACATAATCGAGTTACAGTGGGAGCAGTTGCTCTCAATTAGACCTCAGTTTGCCGATTCCAGCTTCTATTTCAGAGCCGATAAAGGCAGGGGAGGTGAGGGAGCCTGCGTCTGTTTTCTCTGTGCAGGATCTGCTGAACTAATAGAGGGGATGACTCCTCTCAGCAGCAGTGCCAAGCTTATACCCTGAAATGATCAAAGGCACAGCCACACGGTTATTTAAGATACCTTCATGTCTGAGAAGATTTAGCACTTTTATTTCTTGGCACAGTTCTAAATCTTCCCTAAAAAGACACTTCAGAGTAAATAAAAAAAGCTAATTTAGTAGCCCTGACAGAGCTGGTACAAAAGATGGCACAGCTGTGAACTGATTGGAAGAATCCCTTTAAAAACAAAATCTGCACACTGTATTTTGGATTATTTACTAGGATGAGCAAGTCCCTTCTGTATTTCTGCACGTGAAGACTCCTAATGTGTCAGATGTTTTTTTGTATTTCGCAGGAACTCCCCATCCATTTCTTAATCTCAGGCTCTGCCCTCGATCCCTGCAGGACTCCCAGTGCAGGGAGTGGTTTATCCCCGGGTGGTTGTTGGTCCAGCACCCTCCTTTCCTGGGTTATTCTGGTGCTGCCAGCGCTTGCTGTTGGCAAAACCACGGAACCGTGGCATGGTTTGGGTTGGAAGGGAGCCTAAAGACCATCCAGGAGTGATGACCAGACCATCTTTGTCTTGGCTGATGTTTGCCGAACCGGCGCAGGATTGGCAGAACCTTCCAGGATTTAATCAGGATTTTAAACCCCCTCATTGCCCGGGTTAGCACTCTCTCTGTTATTGTTCCATAAACACTTGTTTTTCCAGCATGAACCCGGAATTAGAGATCTTTCAGTCTAATGTGCCCAGAGTTAAATTCTCAGAACCCGAGGCACTGAGATTTTTTTTTTTTTTCCGCCATTACAATAGCTACTGTTCATTGAAATGCGTGTGCCAAGATACTGCCAGGAGCACTTATCTGTCCTCAACAGCAAACAAAAAGTGGAGGCGGAAGAGTGAAATAAAAAAAAAAATATATATATTGTTCAGTCAAGATAGATTAATAGAGGTGCACACAAGCCACACTTCCTTGTGGGTTATATCAGTTCTTTGTATTTTTGTACGATCTAAAAATGTCCTTCCTTGCTTTTTTTTTTTTTTTTTTTCTTTTTTTTTTCCGTTTGGGGAAATCGGATTGAGTGTTCCCTTTCTCTGGGAACAGTTGGTACCAAAAATGCTTCATTTTGCTATGTAAAAATGTTCATTTCAGGGTGGTGCAAATACTGTGCCTTGACTGAGTTTTAGCACTTTATGTGGATTTTTTTTTCAAAGGTGGTGATATTTTAGGCTGTGGAGAACAGAGATCTCTAAGGAAGCATTAAATCAAGTGGGGTTTGGAGTGCCTGGAAAGCTGAGGTGAATTTTGCACTGTGGCTGCTGTTAACAAGTCCCTTCAGCGAGGAGAGGTTTTGTTCTTCCCTTTTTTAGGCACTGGCAGGATGATGTGCCCATGGCTCATCCTGGAGTATCCTGAGAAGCTGCAAAAAGCAGAGGAAATGCCACCTGTGCCAATTAGTGCCCGAGTCAGAAAGGTAATAAAAGAAGGGATGCGGACTTCTGGAAGCAGGAGCCCTGGGGATCGAAGAAAATCAGGGACAATAAACTCAGCTTTGTGTAAATTCAGTGTTCTTAATACTCTGAATATTTTGCTGGAAGGCTTGTAGTGGAATGGAAACCTTCTGCTGAGTTGTCATCAGTAGCATTTTTTTTTTATTTTTAATTAGGAATCCTGGTAATTCAGACACTTCTAATTAGGCCTCCTATCTCTGGTTCTATTTTTGGGAGGCATTTGGCTAGCTGAAAGTGAGTGTGCATAATTATCATGCCAGCTCACCCCTGGCACTGGTTTTCATGTCAGCAGTTTCACTCACGGAGGCTACAAATCGTGAGTCATCGATTGTTTCAGGATTAGAAATCTTGGGCAAGGCCTGGAGAGGTTCATTCTGTGATTTGTGACTTCCTCAGAGTTTTTTAGAAGGATGGAGAGGATCTTGTGTGTTCCTGTGCACAACCATCACGGGGGATTAACCATTTTGGAAGCTGTGCAAAAACCAATTTCTGGTTTGTTTGGGTTTTTTTTTTTTCTTTTCTGGCTTATTCAAGACTCTTAATGCCCAAGAGCCCCAAAATATCTGCTGCAAAGCCTTCTATGATTTTAATTAGCATTGTGTTATTTTTCATGATTTGTGGGGAACAGCAAGGGCAAATCCCATCTGCTCTTTGCTATATTTTATTCCACCAATCCCAATATATGGAGCACGCTAGAAGGGATTTTTTTTTCTTTCATTTCATGTTTTGATTTGGGAACTAATACTACTTTTTTTGCTTTTTTTCTTTTTCAGCTGACATGTCTTAATGTGGTTATGTCGTTTTGAGTTTTTCTGTTCAGACGAATAATAAACTGCAGGTTTTAGGGTTTTGTAGTCTTGTCCACAGTCGGTTTGAAAGCTGTGCCTTTAATTCCTCCCCTTAAAATTAAGCGGAAATCCCCCCACTAGACAAGGTGGGGATCAGTCAGAGGCTGGACTTGATTTTGGAGGCCTTTTCCAACCTCAGTGATGCTATGGCTCTGAGTGTTAACAAATCTATGTTATTGGTTGTTATGAAAATACGAAATAGTTGAGGCTGTTTTACCCCTGATATCCCTCATGTGAATGTACAATTTATGAGTCGGGGGCGGATTGACTCTTCCCACTGATTTGTTCCAAGTGCAAGTTTCTGTGGAAAATTTAAAATCAGGGGTTTAGTGTAATTTACAGCTCTTCCAATGCTTCTGGATACCTTTTTTATTCCATAACAACGAGGAGGAGGTAACCTGGGGGTGACCTCTCCCAGCCTGGCTCTGTAGGAGAGGTGCATCACTGGATATTAGAACGGTTTTATAGAATTCAGCAGCTGTTTTATTTTCCTTGGGGAGTTTAAAACCTTCGTTTGGAAGCTGGTGACTCCATCAGTGTGGGCATTAGTGAGGTGCCTCTGTAACCTCTGTAACCACCAGGAAGATTGGGCTGTGGAGGTTTTTCTCTCCGAAAGGTGAGGCCCTGGTTGGGTGATGCTGCCACTCCTCCTTCCTTTCCTCTCTTAACAAACTGCATTTATCTTAAACGGGGGCTCAGGGTGGTTAAACAGCCACGTTTGCACTTCTCTGCTTTCAGGAGCCTTTTTTTCAAAACTGTGGAATTTCTTATTCCATGTGGACAGAGCTCATGGGCCTTAAATCCACAGCAGGGACCATGGAAATTTGTGAAATGCATCACGACTTCACCACAAAGCTGTTTCTGTTTTTCTGGCTGAAGTGGGGGAAAACAATCCCGCGGAATTTGAGCGGCAGCAGGGTTTTCATTTTCATTTTCTCTTTCTGAGGCGCAGATACGAGTTTTGGGGAGCGATGTGCGTAATTTTCGCGTTCAGTTTCTCTTGCTTACGGTGGAGGAAGTTTGTAGTTCGTGGGAATCCCGGGCTGAGCGAGGCAAGGGTGGGAATTGTCTGTGTGAGGCATAAATCTGCCGTGCAGAATAAGACATGGGACGTCATAAACTCCAGCTCGGATTATTATTCCAGTCCACTAAGCTATGGCTCTGAAGACTCAGCAGCAATGAACTCATAATGTGTGTTTTTGGATTATTAAAAATGTATGTGACTTCTTGAACTTTTAAATAACACGCACACACGCTAGACAAGTCTTTGCTGTAATATCACAATCCGGCCTCGCCGAGCTATTTATTGTTTGTCTGGCTGTGAATATGCCCTTTATGTGTGTTTAGTTCTTTCATGTTCCTTTTAAAGGAGCTCCCACTCAGAAGCTCACGGAGCACAGACATCAGTGGTTTAAAAGAATTGCTGTCTGTCCCTGCAGCGCTGCCTTCCAGAAAAACTGGGAGTAATTATACATACAGCTCCTGTGGAATGAAAATTGGGCACTTGATATTTAATAAACAGAGATTTGCTTATCATATAAAAAGTAGGAGACTGCTCAGTTTTTTCATTTGTACTCCTAAGTTGCCTGAGATTTGGAATTAGTTTCTGGTTTTTGGTTTTTTTTGTATGGTTTTTATCTAGGCTGTGAAATGTCCTATTAAAATGTTCATTAATGTTTCTTTTCTGGAGCCCCATTGGATAAACATGAGGGAATGTTTAGTTTTGTCTGTTTTTACAAGTGACTTTGATCATTTCACCATTCCTGCAGTTTTCCACTGAGCTAACTTTGTATCAGTCAAATTTCTTTCTAATTACAGAATTCCTTTCAGGGAAACACGCGAGACCTTCTTTTGCCTGTTGATTGTGTGGAGAATTGGAGAGAGAATAGGGCACTCCTGAAAAGGAAAAACAAGCATTCTCAGGCCAGGTAGATTTATTATTATTTGTTATAAAAATCTAACCAAATGTTTTGAGTGGCCTGACAGTAGAAGTGTCACTTGGCCACCTCTGCTCGGGCAAACCCACAAAGAATTGAAAGTGATGGGAAGCAGGCTGGGACCAGTTCAGTGCTGAGAGCCCATGGTTATTTTTTTCAGTTCTGCTCCCATTTTACACACCAGAATTTGTCAGCAGGACGGGGAGATCTGGTGTATTCTTAAATATGATGTCACCAAACCCAATGTGAATAAATATGTATTTCACTGCCAGGCTTTGGGGAGAAACTGATGAATGGAAAACGAAAATCTCGTCGCTGGCTGAGGAGCAGGCCATCCTTAGTTGTTCCAAACAAGTAGAATTACTGCATTTTCTCAGTAAATCTTAATTGTTTGAGCCTTGTTCTGTGTCTCTTGCTGTGTCATCTGATGAATGCCGTGAATTAAATATAGTACATTCATTTAAACCACCCACAAATAGTCCTTCCTCCCTATCTCAGCCCAGCCAGCTTTAAAAATAAGTGCTATGTGCTTTTATTTACCACATCCTGCACCGCGTGACACTTCCAAGGATGGAACCGAGGAGAGCACATAGCAGTGCTGTTCCATGATTGGAAATCAGATTACAGATTAGAAAGCCCAGAGGGACCACTATGACCAGATAAAACAGTCCCCTGCAGGCCGTAAGACTGTTTTAATTGGGGCCAATCTAGAGAGAAACATCCAGTCTTGGCATAAACACTTCCAGTGATGGATGAGCCAAAGGATGCTTGCTCTGTCTTAGTGGGGATTGCTCTGCCTTGTGATTTTTCAGCTTTTGGGAAGGGCAGGAGGTCTTCCATTCCTTGCCTTTGATTGATTTCCCTCTCTTTCGCTTTAAAATCCTGCCTTGAAAGAAGCCTGGGTTTAGCTGGCCGCTAGGTTTGCGTCGGCCGGAGCGAAACATCCTCCATCAAATGTTTGTTTCCCAGACTTATGCAAGCCCTGTGGGATTAAGTTGTTCCTTGGCCTTCTCTGCGTGGGCTGGACAGGGCAGAGTCCGTGAGCTTTTCATCTGCAGGCGTGGTTTCCAAAACTCCTCCTGTGTGCCTGACCAGGGCTCCTCGCGTGGGGCAGCGCCGCTTTGCTTTCACTGCACGAACCTGGAGTTAAGTCATAGCTGCTTTGTGTGGCTGCTTTTCTTGCCGTGATGTGCCTGGTGTCCTGCACACCCCTGATGGCTTTTTGGGGGGGAAGACCGAGTGCAAAAAGAAGTTGGTAATGGGGGCGTTCGCAGAAATTGAGGGGAAACACAAAGAAAACAGCATTTATCTACAGAACCTTCAGCCCCCTCCTCACAGCAGGCTCCTGCACAGCCCGTGTTCCTCCTTTCCCCCTTTCCTCCCTCCTGCCCTGCAGTCTGCCGCGACACTGAGGATGTGGCCGGAATCCCTGGTGTGGCCAGGCAGGATCTTCCCACAGTTTCCCCAGGGACAGGCGAGTTCTTTTGCAATTAGCATAATTGACTGGGAAAGAATCCTGTTTGCCTGGGGATAAGGAACTGTGGGATTAAACCTAGACACATGGTGCACACGCTGGAATGAGGGCTGCAGAAGGACGGGAGGCTCTGAGTTCTGGGAACATTCCTGCTTGGAATAGGCGCCCTCCGTGTGTTTTACACGCGGATTCTCCGTTTCTTGGATAGAAGGATACTGAGGCTGTTGGTGCATTTACCAGGCTCTCTCAGTCTTGATTTCACCGGCGTGTAGCAAACCCTTGCCATAAAGCATCGTTTTTCTAGAAGCCTCCATTTCTTTCTAATGAGGAGGCGACTCTCTGATTTACTTCGGGTAAAACTTGGGCTCTGAAGCTGTGGGCAAAAACTACTTTGGTGAGGCCGGGGGTTTACACTTCATGCAAATGAAGAAATATTGCTGACACGGGGAGCTCAGTTCTTCGTGACCTACGCCGCAGATCTGAGCCGAGGCTGAACGAAACCTCAGACCTCGAGGTCCTTTTCTGATTTTCCAGGCAGCAGTGGTGCCGTGGGGTATTGGAGGTTCCCCAGCTCTGCTGGAGACACAAGGTGCTGTTCCCTCTCCCCCCGGGGATATTCCAGCGATCCCATTCCCAGGGCTGGATCCACCCTGGAGAGGATGGGCTGGGAGAAAAGCCCTCCGTGCCCGGGTCAGAGGGTGCCTAGCGTGCTCTGCAGAGCCCATTTGTTGTGTAAGCAGCTCCACTGTTGTGGCGCCTACTTTAATTAAGGCTCTGACAGTATTTCCATAATAAACCGTATTTTAAAAGGGTTTATTACTCAACTGTAAAATCTGCTGCAGGCTGCGACTTGGACTAGGAAAGCTTCAACCTTTAAGTATTCTCTGAACTTAAAAAGCTATTTTTTTAAGAAAAAGTATGGCTGGAAAGAAATCTTTCTTTGATCATATAGATGAAATCTTTATTAATAGAAGAGTTTTCAGTCCTATAAACAATGCCTGTTGAAGTGTTGACTGCATTGCTTAGGGTATTTTTAACCATGAAATCTCCATTATGGTCATTCTGCAATTCGATGTAATTTGAATACTGATGTGTCTTGTCTGTGTGATGAAAAGTAAAAAGCCTCACTTAGGGCTGGGGCTTCATGGATTTTGAACAGCAGAAGAGAGAATTCCTGCCTGCTAATAACCTTCCCGTAAATCAGAACAAGTGTAGGAAGGGACAGTGTGCTAATGCCAAGCAAAACTGCAACTTCTCCACATGTTTAGGATACACTTGTCCTGCTGTGCTCTGGTTTCAGCCAAAGGCCCAAGTCAGGAACTTGGAATAACATCTTTTAATGAGGGACGTGCATTATGTATGAACTAGCAGAGCAGACCAGGACATGGTTTTTGGAAAGAATTTTTTCCAGATAACTGGACAGGTTTTCCTTGTTTTGTTGCGTTGTTCGGTTTTTTGGTTGGTCTGCGTTTTTTCTGGCTTCTGGTTAGTCAGGTGAGAAAATCCCTGCGGTTTCCTGCAGAAGGGACTGAGCTGTAATTGATTTTCCCTTCAGGAACTGGTTGTTCAGAGATTTCTGTAGGGCCAGAACCTGTGCCAGTAGGGTTTCAGCAGAATGCTCTGAAACACAACCAGGTTTTCCTGGGGTTTTTATTCCTCCAGGAGGGGTTTCCTATTTTGGGTTGGCTATTTAAGTTGAAAAGCTCTGCTGTTATTTACTGTGAATGTGATAACATTTAGCTGCTTATTCTGGATTATATTTAGACATACACAACTTGATCCAGGGAAGAGACCTAATACCCTGGAAGCCTGGACCACTCACTTAATGGGTTTCAGTTGCCTTTGTGACAAGCCCAAGTTCCACAGAATGAAGGGATTTGTCGAAAATAAGTCGTTTCCAATCCTAGTGATTGAGAGTGGGGCTGCAAGAGTTTTTTTCTCTGGCAGTTTTTGTCAGAGAGCATGGATTATATCATGCAACTAATCAAAACTAGAAATACTGTTTTTTCAGCTATCATGATAGTATTTTTCATGTGGTTACAGTGGTATCAGTTTTATTCTGCAGCATCTGGGGGGTTTGGTTTTGGTTTGGTTGGTTTGTTGTTTTTTAATCCAGAGCTAAAGAGTCACCTTAAATTCTAAGATGCTTTGACCATGTCTGAAAAATTAAATACTATATTTTGTATTCTAGTGAGAGAAGTTGAAAGAAATGAAAAAATAAATCACAAGGCAAACATGCTTAGTTTCAAAGTCTGACCTGGGAGCTGGACATGCTGAAGTTTGATGGCCATGGAATGGTTTGGTTTGGAAGGGACCTCAAATCCCATCAGTGCCACCCCTGCCATGGCAGGGACACCTCCCACTGCCCCAGGCTGCTCCAAGCCCCAATGTCCAGCCTGGCCTGGGACACTGCCAGGGATCCAGGGGCAGCCACAGCTGCTCTGGGCACCTGTGCCAGGGCCTGCCCACCCTCCCAGGGAACAATTCCTTCCCAATATCCCATCTGTGCATCCCAGAGCTCCCAGTGCTCCCAGTGCTCCCAGTGCTCCCAGTGCTCCCAGAGCTCCCAGTGCTCCCAG